>JAHBMJ010002022.1:0-21114 GCA_018398765.1 Chromera velia | reverse complement strand
CCGCGGGAAAAGCCGTAGAACCCCTCCTCCCCCAGGAAAAAAGCCCGGGGATGCAGTCTGTCGCTTTCCGGGGCTACTGACGCACGCATGCATGACGATGCGGGTTTATGCACGCTTTTCTAGACCATTTGGGGTGGGATCTTTCCGGGGCCTTTTTTCGGCGAAAATCGGGTAATCGGGTCTGAAGTCCACCTGACGCACACACATTTGGCGCAACATTCAGCCTTTCGGGGCCGGGTTTTTGCCGAAAGACAGCGTGCATGCACGTGGGCTGGGGTATTTCTGTTTTCTAAGTGCCCCCCGTTTCGCTTTCCGGGGCCATGCACGTTGGCTGGGGTATTTCTGTTTTCTAAGTGCCCCCCGCTTCGCTTTCCGGGGCCATGCACGCACGTGGGCTGGGGTATTTCTGTTTTCTAAGTGCCCCCCGCTTCGCTTTCCGGGGCCATGCACGTGGGCTGGGGTATTTCTGTTTTGTAAGTGCCCCCCGCTTCGCTTTCCGGGGCCACAGCGTGCACGCACGTGGGCTGGGGTATTTCTGTTCTAAGTGCCCCCCGCTTCGCTTTCCGGGGCCAATTGAGTCGTGCACGGACAATACCATTCTCAGTGAATAGATCGATCCTTGTGCAAAAGTTTCGTGAGCACGTGCAGCTCCTGATCACCTGCCGCCGAGAAGAAATGCAGAGGAGGGGTTCTTAACATCGTGATGGAAGAGGCTGAAAGGACTATCGAGGAGGGAGAGGGGAGGGGTGGCAAGGACAAGGGGAGTCGGAAGCCCAGCGTCTTGAGCTGGAGGGTCAAAGGGGTCCTCACCAACTTGGCAAAGTGTTACCGGAAGTATCATATATGGCTTCGAACCGTGGCGTTGTTTGTGGTCATGTGCTTTGCTGTCGGGAAGCTGCTTATCACAAGGGAGGAGGAGTTCTCCAGAGCCAGAGCTGCATTCGTCAACACGGCAGGCCACCTCTTTGCTGCTATGGACGAAACGTGGCACCATGTGCTCAGCAAGACCGGTATGATGGCGAATCACATTGGTCAGTCAGTAAGTCAGTCAGTCAAACAGCCGTCCTTCCATTCCAATCCGATGACGAAGGGGTATCCATGCGGAGCAGGCTCCGAGAAGGGCTGTGCTGACGAGTCCCGCACCTCGTGCACATTCCCTTTTCCTCATACTGAAAGACCTCTTGTATTCTCTGCAACCCGATGTACCCCTGCCTTTCTATGCATGCCTTTCTTCGCTTCATACCGCTCTGACCCTTTCTCCTTGCTCAACGCTGTACCTGCCACCTTTGGTCTAGTCTTGTGGTATGTTGTCTGCCCCAAAATGCCATCAATCCACGCAGATACAGATACAAAGCTGATCAAACATTAATATCGCAAACAACCTTTGATGACTCGAATCGTGCATGCAGCTGCTCAGCATGGGTTCATTTCAAGATACAACTTTCGGGACTTCGTGCGAAGCCCTCCGGGTCGGTCCTTGCTTTGCTTTGCAAAATTTCTTCGCGCACGGGGCCAGAATGGCAGGGAATGAGAGGAAGACTGGAGTTTAGACATCGCACTGAGCCAATTGCTCAGACTCTCGATCGAGAGGAAGGCCCAGCCGAAAGGAAGAGAATGCTTCTATGGCTGTGGAGAAGTATTCGATCTTTCGGGTGGACTCTCCGTGGAGGAAAGGAAAGACTTTGCGTACCTGTGCTTTTGTGCGCGCACACGGAAAGATCCCTATCTGTCTCTCTTTGTCTGTCTGTCTGTCTGTCTGTCTGTCTGTCTGCCTGTTTATGTGGCTGGGGGTGCGTGGATGGATGCATGCAGAGGGATTTTGGGCCATGCCGGCAGTGCGTGCGTTTGCGTTTCTGCCCCTGGTCCCGGCTGCTCTGCGCGATCGTTACGAAAAGGAGGGGAAGCGGGACTCGCCCCTGGGATCTTCCTACCAGTTCATCGACGAGGCTGGAAACAGAGATGCGGACCACGAAGAATACTTTCCCGCTCAAGTCGTGGCTCCAATAGAGGAGTTCCAGTACTGGGGCGGGATCGATTTCCGATCTTCTGTCATACACAAAGGTGGGGAGGGGAGAAAGGGGCGGAATGAAGGGTCGTGAAGAGAGACGACCGACTTCTTGTGCGCTGAAGTTCTCTGTTTTCTCTGTTTAGAGACCTCCCAGAAGCCGTTCGTTGGAACTACTGACTGAATTCGAATGGGGCAGCAATGGCGCCGTCTGTATGGAAGAAGAGAGGACGTCTTTCAGAAGTCAAAGAAAATGCGCAGGCATTTCCCTGCCTGCCTCCGCGAGTTGCCTTCCTTCCCCCCCGCCCTCCCAGTGAAATGAAACAGAAAGCTAGAGGAAGCATTAGACAGGAAGTCCGTCTTTGTGTCTGCATGCATGCTTCGAGGCCCCTCACATCATGGATGAGGGGACCTGAAATTTACTTTCTTCGTCCTCTTGCTGTAGGAGTCGACCGATTGACTGACCTCTTTCGTGTTTTGCTATGTGCGGGTGTGTCTACATGCAGGCTGCGAAGCCTCTCACATCGAGAGGACGCGACGAACGGGCAAGACGACCGTGAGTGGCGCCCTGAAGTCGCACGTGCGTGAGGGCGTGGAGGACGGCGAGACCTTGATCGCCGCAGCTGTGCCGTTGTTTCGGACAGAAAAGTTGACGCCCAACGCAGAGTGGCTGTGGAAGAGAAACCCCCTCAACCAGACAGACGTGGCCTCCTCTGAGTGGGTACCCGAGACGATGGCTCACTTGGCACTCCAACCGGGAGACGGTCCTTTTGCGATTGTGCGGAAGGAGAAGTCAGAGGAGGGTGGAGAGGAGGGGGTGTCTGATGATGAAGACCTGAGGCTCTTTGGGCTTGTGTCAGTCTTTTCTTTCCTTTCCTCATTCGGGCGGGGGGGTTCTGGTTTATTTTTCTTGTTTTTCGCCTTGAGTCAGTTTTGCTTTCTGTGCTGATTGCGTGCTTCTTCAATCAATCGAGGGATTGAATAGTTCTGTGATCTTTTTGTTCGCTAGCTTTTTTCCCCCCTCTGGTCAGTTGCTTTCAGTGCTTTTTCCCTTTCTCGGTTTGTTCTTGTTGGTGCACAGCGCAGTTCTCTGTGTCCGTATTTGCCTGTTGTCCATTGTTTGCTCGTGTGCTGTCCTGTCCGATGTCAATGCTGCTGTGTTTGAATTGAATGAAGCTCGAAGTTCGGCGCTTTCTTTCTACTTGGAAGGGACTGCTTCATTGAATAAATCTTTGGCTGGCTGCTTGATTGTTTATGAATGAAAGAATGGATGAATGGATGGATGCAGGGTGGCGATCCTCGAGGTTCAGATGATTTTGGAGAGGCTGTCCAGAGGCCTCGTCACGCACAACCGGTGGCAGCATCTAACGGTGGCCTTATTTGACCTGGGAGCACCTGAGGGTGCCCAGCTACTGGCCAGTGTACCTCCTCCAGAGACTTCAGAGGACAGGACACAAAAGCCCAAACTGGACGTCAAGTCTGTGCACGTGAAAGAGGGGGAGGAGACAAAAACAACGAAAAAGAGGAGAGAGTACTCCATGCAGGATCTCGAGTCGGGTCTGTTCGATGCCGAGAGTGAACTGTCGATGACGGTCGATGGATGCGACCCGATTCTGGGCATCAAGGTGTTCGGTCCTCCAGACGGGTGTCCGTTGGTGGCGGTGGGTGAATTGGAACTGTTGGCGAGGAGGACTGGGAGGCGGTGGGCTCTGCAGGTCGAGTCTACGGCTGCGTATGTGAAGGAAAGCAGGTCCAATGTGGTTAGTTGTTCAGCTAGCTGTATGCAGGGAGGAGCTTGGTAGGGAGGGTTTTGTTGGTGGTTTGTTTTTTTGATTTGTTCGTGAATGACTCGTGTGTGTTCTTTTTGTGTCCAGGAAAGCAGGCGAAAGACGGTCCGTTGTGCGCACTCCTTTCGCGATGGTTCGACTGTGTTTCCTTCATTCGTGCGACTTTCCAACCATGGGGTTGATGATGGTTGTTGGTTGCTTGAGTGAGTCACAGGCAGAGCAGTGGAGGGAGAGGTTGCCTGTACAGAGACAGTTCACGCAGTCTTCTGATATGATGTGATGTGACGAGACGGATTTCATGGCAGTGAATGCAGGAAGGAAGCGTGTCTTGGTCTGTCTGTTTCATCAGCGCGCTCCGATCCCCATTTGTGCGTATCGCATGATTTGCGTATAAATGGACTGCATCTCCATATGTTTGCAGCCGTTGATCGTTTTCATTTTGGCCTTGACGGTGATACTTCTGGGTCAGTCAGTTGACTCCCTCCAAGCTCTATTCTGCCTTCGTCTCGATGCATGGCTTGCTCTCTATTTCCTTCTCGTCTTTCCGATGGAATATGTGAGAGTTAATGTTGCACTTGCTTTATCCGGGTTTAATTTTCTAAGTCTTAAAAATGCTTTAAAACCCGCACCAAATATCGCTTCTAGTCCAAAGGGTGAATTCTCACCGCAGAGTTGGTATCTTTTTCTTACTTTTTTTGTCGCTTGCTTTGTCACTGTTTCCCCTGCATGACGCTCTTCTCCCTCTTCTGTCTCTCTCATCAGTCCTCATCCAGGTTTGGCATACCTGACTGAGCATGGTCGCTTTGACTTTTCATCAAACAATCAAAAACCACACTCTGTATCAACTGATTTCTTGCAGATTACTACCGTGTGATCCTGAACTTGGGCCTGGCTGCCACCTGGTGCTGCACCTGGGGTCGCACGGACCTCTTCATTCATGAGGGGTGCAGGTGGCAGCGCAACTCCCGAAACGCCTATGTGCACAGACGCCAAAAAAGAGCCAGTAGGAGGTGTACAAAAGGGTGTCTGTCTCTGCTTCCCGGAGGATGGGGGGGTAGGGGGCGGGTGGGGGGTAGGAGAACTTCCGTTGCCGAGACTATTCTTCCGCTCGACGGTCCTCCTTCTTCGTCCCCGAATAAGAAGAAAGAGAGCGGAGAAAAGAGGGGACTTAGGACTAGTGACTTTTATTGCAGAGATTGTGCGAGAGAGAGGGGGTCATCGTTTCATCCATCCATTCCCTCCCAACAAAGTTCAGTCAATGACGTGTTAGATCTGACAGCCGAGGGGAGAATACCGCCCTCACCCTTTCCAGGGGAAGAGGGCCAAACTCCGTCTCCCTACCCTGCCCTTTCTGTCTCAAAAAGTGCGGTGTTTCCGATGAGAGGCTACACAGAGGGGACTCTTGACACAGCGTCTCCCCATGACTCCTCCAGCCTCCCCCCAGATAGGCAGCTGACTTGGGGGGGGACAGATGTCGGAGGGGGGTTCGGGAAAGTTCAAGGTCCGAGACGTATTGTTTCTCACGGTCTCTGTCTGTCCAGCCGTATGCAGAGCACAATTTCTTCTTTCAACGGGACAGGAAAGAGAATACCCCCGCCGCCACCTCTCGAGACCCTGGCGGCTGGCTGGGTTCCCCCCCCTTCGTGCGTCTATCCCGCAGTGAGCCTCTCTGGGTTGCCCAGCAAGACAGACAGCGCACCTGATGTTGCGAGAGTGCGCGAGAGCTTGTTTTCAGCTGCGGGTGCGGGGGAGGGCAATGGGGAGTTCCCCTCACATTCCAATTGTTCGAGGGGCTCACCTGAAAGATCCCCCCATTTGAATCTCAATATTCCGGCTCGCGTTGCTCTCAGTGAAGCAACTGCTGTCGGGGCGAGTTCTAGAGAAGGGTGTGTAGAAGGGGGGGAATGGAGACAGAGTAGCGAACCTGCTTTGAATCTTTTATATGGGGTGAGGCAGATGGACAGCGGTGGAGAGCTCCCTCTACTTCCAGTGTTTCCAGGGTCTGCATCCGACATCATCTCGTGCATTCCTGTCGAGAGAGTGCCGAAGGTATTTGAGAGAGGCGGGGGGGGAGACGGAAGAGAAGTTAGAGACTGGGGGGGGAGAATTCCTGATGGTGATGTTGTTGTGGATCCTCCGAGCTCTTCGTCTTCGTCTGTGGGTGGTTCTTCTGTGAGGGAGGGAGGAGGAAGAGGAGGAGATCGTCTGTCGTTATTGAATTCGGCAAACGGAGGGATGATGAAGACTGAGGCAGTGAGAGTGCAGTTGGGGGGTAGTTCCGATTCTGCGTCTTCTTGTATGAGAAGCGTAGAAGAGGGTCAGACGGAAAAGATAGGAACGGGAAAGCAAGCACATGAAGGCGACAAGAGCCGAAAACCCAGGAGAAGCAACAGCCTGGGTGGAGGAGGAACGTTGGTATTCCATCCCCCCTCAGATGATGCAGCTGTCGCGTCTGAGTCTCTGTCTGTTCCGCGAAGGCATTCATCCCGTCTCCGTACACCTGTGCAAGTGGTGCTCCCTTGTCTGGATGAGTTGCAGCAACCAGACGAGTAAGCGGATTGAGGGGAGCACGAAGGACATTGATTGATTCTATTTTATCACTTTGAGACTTTGAGGAAGATGATTGAACTTTGAAAGAAAAAAAGAAAGAAAAAAAGAAAGAAAGGAAGGAAGGAAGGAAGCAAGCAAGCAAGACGGAAGGGATCTCTCTGTAAGTCCGCATGCAAAATACCACTCGTTGGTGCGAGTCGGAAATTTGTTTGTTGGTGCACGAGACGCTTGCCCTTCATGTCAATCTGTAACTCTGCGTGGTGTAGTGCGCCGGCAGGCAGGAGTGAGGGGCAGGCGGGCATTGGACGGATCATATGCATCCATGCATACTTGCATGAATCCCCTTAATTGTGGAGAAAGAGGGGAGGAGGCGCAGAATGTTGTTTGCATGCTTGTTGTCGGAGAAATGAATGAAGTGGAATGAATGCATGATTCGTTGGTTCGTTCGTTCTCCGTCAGAGAGCTGAATGAGTGAATGAGTGAGTGAAAGGTTAACCAATGAATCGTTCCTTCTACATGCTGGTTTTGTGTGTCCATCTCATCCATGTATGGATGTGGGCTTGTTGTATGTTTGTTTCTTTCGTGTCCACGTCCGTACTCCTCGGCTTCCAACGTGACGTCTGCATACTGACCGATCGATCCATTCGTTCGTTCGCTGTTTCGTTCAAGCAATGGCAAGATAAGATAAATTGGGAAGAGAGTGTGTACACAAGACAGGAGGACAGAGAGATCGATCGAAGAAGAGATCGCGTCTCTTCAATCGTTTCCTTCCTTTTTCTTTCTTAAATCCTTTCCGGAATCTGCCCACGTTCTACCTCGACGGAGGCTGAGTGAGGGCTCCGCTTGATCTCCCTATAGGGCGGGCAGATTGCGTCACGGCCCCCCTCACGCTGGAGCGGCCGGATTCGTTTCTGTCTCGAATGCATGCATGAGCATGCAGACACTTGAATCGATCATGTGGCCGTGTAGGACTGCTGCATTGGGACTTTGTGTTTGGTGGGAGTGAGTGACTGCAAGCGCTCTCCATGCATGGCCGACCGAGAAGGAAAGAGCGAGGAATCGTCACATGAATGTCAGATCAACGGAAACAAATGAAAGAAAGGAAGAAAGAGAGAGAGAGAGAGAGAGAGAGAGAGAGAAGGAATTGGGAGACCAATTGTCAAATTCTCACCCCTCAATGCATGTACACATTCACTCCATGACTGCGTCAATGCATCAAAGAACTCATGCAGAGCTACATACGGAGTCGATCGAGATGTCGATTAGACCTAGATTAGACTCGAGCCTAGACTCGAGCTGGTATACTCAAAATCCATCGATCAGATGCAAGTAAAGTCTTGGGGAGAAAGTTGCGTCTGGAGGTGCTGGCGGAGTCTGCCGCGCCGCCCGTGCGTGCACGACCTGCACTAAATCTTGTGCAACGTTACATTTATACAATTGGACATTATTGTTATTATGTGTAGGCATATGTACAGTAGATGTCACTAGATGATGCCACTGCTAATAATGGTAATGATATTATGATAATTCGATCAAATTTATTAACAAGAATTCAAAAAGCATTTATAATATTCTACTGGCATATCTAGTTCCATATAGAATTCTAGATAGATGATGAATCCCTAGCTCACCTAGGCTCAGAGATCCACGCTTGTACATATACTCGTAAGTCTGGTCTTCCGGGAATGGTCTCGAGTTCACAGATCTCTCTAGTCCGGACCTCGATACACACTCTCTATCTGTATTTCTAATTCTCGGTCGATCGGTCGATCGATCGCTCACGTGCACGTCTGCTCTGTCTATATCTGTCGTATTTCATGTAATACACTTGTCTGTATATCCCGTACATGACATGCTCTTTGCTTTTCTGTCCACTCGCATTCAGTCTCTTTCAGTTCTGTACTTTTTGCATGCATGTTCACGTGTATATTGCAATTTCCCGCATACAACGCTTCATGCATGTATTGCTGACATGTATAATTCGCTCGACGGCGCTCAATGGCATGCGCGGATCGATTTAGACTGGTATGATGCTGCGCGCGCCGCGCCTCTTCTCTCTGACCCTTAATACCTCATCAATCGCATCCTTTTTCTTTTTTCACGGAGCGAGCCCACTCTTACACATTCATTCATCATTCCCATTCACGATCATTCACGCACATGTACCTTCTTGTCTCTTCTGTTCTCTTTTGCCATCTTGCTTTGATTTGAGGTGCTTTCCTGACTACATTTGATCTCCGTTTAAGTTGCTTCCTTCGAACGTCTGGAGCGTTGACGCAGGCGAACACATGGACGTGGAATGATCTGCCCCCCAACAGACCAAGCGTGTTGCCTTTGCTCCGTTCTTAGGTAGCTTCTCTCCCTTTGATCTCCTGTTATCAGTAGTGACCATGTTTGATTTGATTTGATTTGAGGTAAGGCTTAAACTTAAATCAAATATCCAGTCAGGGAGGACCTAGTGTTTAAAAACCTATCAAATACGATCAAATATTTGATTAATATGACTTTTAACCTCAAATATGAAGGTCTTGAAAAACCTTTTGCAAGTACCGATCCATCACACATGCTGATTCAAATGAAAAAACCTAAATCTTGATGGTTTGCTGCTCACGCGCAGTCGTGTGGTGTTGCAGCAAGCCCTTTATGTTGCAGGCTTTCTGGATCTCCGTTCAAACCTTCTTATATTTTCCCCCTCCGAACAGGCTGCGCGAGGTAAGAGAGAGGTGCAGAGCATGTTTGAACAGTTTTATTTGCAAGGGTTGGTGGAGGCACAGGGAGGGGTTTTCAGAGACGAGAGTGAGGTGGGTGGGTCTGGAGGTCCCCAGGGTGAAACCCTTGAGGATTTTTTTGGTGACGAGATGCATTCGCCAGCTGAACTCGGTCTGACAGACACCCAGTCAGCAGACATCCAGGCAGGCATGGTCCAAGGAGCTGAACTTACCAACTCTGGATGCTTAGCTGCCCAGAAACAGGACGGTTCCAACACCAACAGTAATAGCAAACGTGTGCGCGGTTCTCCGTCTCACCCCGTTATCATCTCTCCGCAACCGAATAGAAGCCCACGAGCACCCACTCCTGGAAAGCCGAAAAGCCAGAGAAAAAGCTCTCAGCAGCTCCCACCACCGATCGATTCGATTCACATTGAAGAAAGTGATCATGAAGAAGAGAAAAAGGAAGTGCCATAAAGCTGAGTGATTGTCACCTCAATTTTGGTACATGCTCTAACTTTATCGTATCAACAAAAAGTCATATGCAATTTCAAATCTATCAATTTTACGTTCTTAATCTCTATTAGTACTAGAGTGAGTCTCAGTAACTAGTGTATATACACTGCCACACAGGCATATTTTTTTTATGGAACTGATAAGTTATAATTTTATATATATTTTTTTAAATTTTTGAAACACATATCAGAAATGTTCTGATAACTATTGTCATGAGAAAAATGATTAGAGTGACAGTAAGTCAGTGACTCAGTAAGGAACCCTAAGAGGTTAACCTCAAATCTTACCCCAAATATCAAATATTTGAGGTTGAAGCTCAAATCAAATCAAATGAAATCAAATCAAATCAAATCAAATATAATCAAATCAAACATGGTCACTAGTTATCAGTTCTGCGTCTCTCATCTCTGCAAAATGCTTTCTCCTTTACCTTCTCTTTTTCACTCACACCCCTTTTCTCCATGCATTCCTTCCCTTTTCACCAAATCGATCCGTCATCAAGCTTTCTCCCTCTTCCTTGACTTTGATTCCTTTTGCTATCGCTTTGTAGTCAACCCGTTGTTTATCCCTCAGTTCTTCTCTCCTCGCGCTCCTGCCTTGAATCTCAGGCGTCTTCGAATCCACCTGCACACATGGCCATTCATCATCATCTTCTTCTTCCTTTTCTTTTTCTTCTCTTGACAGACCTGTGGGTGTGTAGACTATCTGTGCCTGTCTGTCTTTCTCAAGAAGTGATGCAATCAGATCCACATCCATTGGCTTTGTGAAACTGTCTGCATAGTTCTGATGGCCGTACACATGCTGTACTCTGATCTTCCCTTCTTTTATTCCGTCCATTGCCGCTATTGCTGCAACTACACACACTTTCCCCCCCATCTCTCTTATTTGTTCAATCAAGTCCTTTTCCTGAGGCTTCGGGTTTCTGGATTTGAGCATCTTGCACACCCCATCTGAATTCGTTCGAATTGTGCAATGCGAGTCCTTCCAGATCTCCCGAATGAATCTTATCGTCACCAATGCGTAGTCAAGCGCATCCTCCAGTGCACAAAGTTCTGCCCAATTGATGCTCCTCGCACATCTCTTCTGTTTTCGACTCTTCCAAGCGATCGGTCTTCCATTGACGGTAAGTACCCAACCTGTCTGTGGGTATGGATTCAATTCGCTTCCCCTTACTGCATCGCAATACAGAACCACTTCCATTCTCTCATGCAACTTGGGAGGGTCCAGCATGATCCCTCGATCCGAAGTCGCCTGTCCGTATTTGATGGCTCTGTTCAGAAGTCTCCATGCTCTGACGGTTGGCTTTTGGTTAAATTGACTCAGCCATGCGGATGCAAACTCGAGATCCGGTCTGGTGCTATGAGCTGCATAGGATAACTCCCTCAACAACTGTCTATACCGTCTGTGTCCCTCTGCATCTAGCACCTCCGACCTATCATCTTCTCTCGTCATCCCTGTTGGAAGAGGCTGAGATCCCTGTTTACTCTGTTCTCCTTGAATACTCTCAACGTACGCTTTCTGAGAGCACCAGATTCTTCCGTCTGAAAGGACCTCATAATCATTTCCAACATAGCGACCCAACACCTCTGGCTCCTTGCAATGGACCTCTTCTGCAATTTCTTGCACCATCTTCTGTGTGTCCCCTTCCAACGAAACGACAATCAAATCATCAACGTACTGACTCAGCAACCCAACAACCTTTCCTCCCTTCTTTTTCCAAAACACCCCGCTCAACGGACTGAGCTCCCAACCTAGTTTCCTCAAAACCTCCCACAAATGGTCTTCAAATGCTCTCCCTGCATCCTTCAAACCATACAGGGCCTTCTTCAATTTCCAGAGCAAACCTGCTTTTCTGTCGGGATGACTGGGAGGCGGTCTGACGTAAACTGGGACTCGGGACTTCAGCTTCGCCTGGAGATAGGCGTTTTGACAGTCTACGGAGGCGATTGAGTTCTTTCCGTAGTTTGGGGATGCTAATGCTGCAAGCAAAACGAAACGAACAGAATCAGGTGGGCAACCACACGTGGCGGTCTCCACACCCTGTCTTGGATCCTGGTCTCCTCTTGCTACTGCTCTTGCCTTAAACTCTCTCTCTCCTCCTGCTTTCATCTTCAAAGTATCCACCACCAACATGTCTAGGACGGTTGCTCCTACGGGGACGTTCTCCTTCCTGACCGTGTCGTAGGTGTCGTACTTCATCAGCTTGGCTAGTTCTGCTCTCCTCGCTTTGTCGCACTTCTTTCTCATCTCTGGTGTCAAGCTCCCGTACTTCACTTTTTGATGCGTAGTCTCTGTCAGTAGGACTCTTCCCACCTCTTGGTCTGAACAGAAGAAGGAAGACGTACTGATAAGGGAATCAAGAAACGAAGTGACGCCGGAACCTGACATTCTGTCTTCAGGCTCTGTAGACAAAGCAAACTCCCTCTCTTCGATACTCTCTGAGAAGAGTACTGATCGTGCTCTCACCTAGCCTCCCATTCTTCTCAACCTCCGCGTCTTCAATCACGATGTCTTCTCTCTCCACCTCAAACAGATCTGGCTCCACTGCCCCGTACTTCTTCATATTATTTGTAAACATTACCGCTCTCTCTCCTTTTTTCCTTACTGCAGGACGATAAAGCCGATCTCTCAACGCTCCTTTCCCATACGACCCATAATGCTACACAGTCACTCGCCCTCTCTTCTCTTCCTTCACTTCCCCCAAGAACAACTGCTTCATCTTTTTGTCCTTCCATATGATAAATTTCTTTCCGTCTGATCTCTTTCTTTTCTCCTTTTCTTTCTCTGCTGCTGAAGGTTCATTCTTCAACACCCCTCCAGGTTTTCTCAGCTCCTGCTGTAATTCTTCAGGCATCGGTTGAATGGCCGTCACAAAAAGATCCACCTCATAGGACTCATACCCCCTGTCTCTCTCTCTGATGGGTCTGATTCGAAACAGAGTCGGGGAAATGACCTTCACAACCTCACCTGGCTTCTATTCTTCCTCCACCTTCCCGTAGTGATGGAGAGGGTGTCGGAAGAGAACCATCTCTGACTCCTTAAACCTCCTTCCCTTGAACTCCTCATGACTCCTTCTCTTCTCTTCAACGCCAGCTGGGACTGGGCAAACCCCTGTCATCCTTTCATACGCAGACAAATACGTTTCTTTGGCTGCTGGCATACGGTTGATAAGAGCCACTGCCATGGGAAGTATATCTTGCCAATTTTCTTCTGGAATGTCTCTCTCAAGACGAAGAAGTGTGATCTGTGTGTCCAGAATGTAATGGCGGTTCTCGAGGATCCCCATCGACTGTGGGTGACCCACCGGTGTCCACTCATGACTGATACCCCTTATTCTACACTGCACATCAAACACCCCCTTGAAGTGACTTCCGTTATCTGTCCTAAAGCACGACCTTAGACCAACTGGGTAGCCAAAAGACGTAATCCAGTGATCCCGCACTGCCTTTCATACCGTTGCTGCGTCTTCTCCCTCTACTGGCACCGCCACCAACCACCGAGTGCATTCATCGATGATGGTAACTATCGGAGTCCCTTCAATGAAATGAAGGTCAACTGCAATCCTTTCGAGCGGTCTCCCTCTCCTCAATCTTGCTGTCCATCCTCTCCACCTGTGTGGAGCTCCTTTTACCCGAGCACATTCCTTGCAACCCTCTATCGTCTTTCTACATACCTCCCTCAACCGACTTCCCTTGATGTACTTTGAAAGCGATCGACTGAGAGCTGCGCCTCCTAGATGCCCCATCTCCCTGTGTGCTCTCTGGACAAGCTCTTCCAACTCCTTTCCTTCTACCCGCATCCTTTCTTTTTTGCGTGAGCATCCGGGCCCTCCTGTCTCAGATACAGGTGCGTCGTCCCTGCTGTCTGTCCCGGATCTCGTTCCCCCTCCCTCTCCTAGATTATATCCGTGGTCCCTGCAGACCCTGCCGTTCTCCACCCTGGACCCGGCAGCCGAAGCCTTCGCTTTCTTTTCCTTCTTTTTCCTCCTTTTTTCTTCCTTTTCTTTCCATCTTTCTCGTTTCTTTCCTTCCATTTGTTCATTCTCTGACTGCCTTTCTGCCTTTTCTATCTCACTTGAATCTGACTGAAGGCTGTCTTTCTGAACTTGCTGAAGCGATTCCCTAGGCTCCGTTAAACTCTCTCCTCCTCTTTCGTCCTCAATCCTGTCTGCAGGTGTCAAAGAGGGATCATCGGCAAAAGAAGGGTCACAATGGTCGACCTGGCGGCTACTGCTGCTGCTACTGTGACTACAGGGCCTGGGTGGAGGCTCCTGCGACGCTCGTTCCTTCTCTGCCAGACGCGGCGATCTCCTAACACCCCCTTCATCTAGACTGTGGCCACTCGTCGAGATGTCAAGAGCGGAAGGATGTTTCGCGCGCCTCTTTTTCCATTCCTTTGTCTTGGTGGCATGCTCCTTCAACTCTGTTTCGAAGGGCCGCCCTTTCAGCCTCCCGGTCTCTTTATCTAGAAACCGACCAGAAACTGTCTCCCGAAAAGTCACTCTCTTAGTCCTCCTTCTTTGAGAGCCCACAAACGCTTCATCCATCTTAATTCCTTCTCCCAGACTCTCTACAGACTCACGTGCCTGTGTTTCCTTCTGAACGCAACCTGCCCAAAGTTTCTTCCCACACGCACCGGTCTCCCGACGCCGCTCCTTCCATTCTCCAAAAATCACTTCACGTGGAACGACGACCTCTTCCCCTGTTGCTGTGTCAGTCAAACTTTGGATGTCTAGGCTGCTCCCCCCAAGCTTGCCAGAGACGGCAAGGGACGCTCTCCCCGGTCTGACCGGAAGAGTCAAGAGTCCACTGCCCTTCTCCTGCCATTTGATGGTGCATTTGCGCCCGTCTGGAAGGCACAGTCTCATCTGTAGGGTCTCGTAATCCATTTTTACCCCCCATGCCTTCAGAAATTTCATCCCGACCAGGGGAGGAACGATGGTGTCCGTATCTAGAACCACCATTCGTGAAGATAACAAAATATGATCGGTGAGGTGAAGGCCTCCCTCCCAAACCCCAACAATTCCAACCGTTCCGTTTGCTGTCCCGATTCTTGGCCCTCTGTCTTTATCATGTTTTCACAACTACCTGCCTAGCGTGGACAAAGGGAACAATGCCATGGCGAGTCTCAACCAACCCATCGACGTCGTGATCATTCCAGTGCTTCCCGAATCTTTGACCACTCCAACCAGCTTGGACTCACCCAGAGGAACCGTCCCTCTCTCCTCCGCCGTCTGCAGGGCTGTCTGTACGCTCTCACTGGTGACTCCCCAGAAAGCGTAGTCCTCTCCCGAGAAGTCTTCCCCCCTCTTCTCCCCTGTCGGTGTCTTTTGGGTCTCATCTTCCTCTTCGTTCTTCCTTCGCTGTCTCTTCCCTCTTCTTATCGTCTTTTTCCATTTTTCTTTCTCTGCGTTGCTTGGTGAAGCCTTCTTGTCATTCTTTTCTCTTCCCACCACCTTCCTTTACTTGTCTGTATGTGTGTCTCTCCTCTTTAATGTATCTCTACTTCTCTCATTTGTTTCTTCTGTTTGACTCTCTCTATCTTCGTGTCTTTCACTCACTTCCTTACTGTCCTCCTCGGTCTCTGTGAAAAGAACGGCAAAACTGCTTAGGGAAGAAAAACAGGGCCGAACCTTTTTCTCTTCTGACAGTCTACTCACCTTTCTCTTCGAGACAGGGAGGCAAAAATCCTTCCAATATTTTTTGAACTTTTCATGCTTTTCTGTATCACTCTTCTGATCAAATTCAAACAGCCACATGACTTCCTCTGCGGACGGTTCTTCCATTTCTGTGTCAGTGCTGATTTGCGTGCAACTGCCTGTGTCCGTCAAAGTATGAAGAGCTACGCACGTGACCAGAGCAGACAAAATTGGAAGAAAGGAGCACGCGAAGAAAAAGAGGTTGAAAACCATAAGAGGAAAGACAGAGAGGCTAGCTTGCTCACCGTTGTTCTCGGTCCAGAAGTTCTTGCTCTGCTGCTCGGGTTGGCGACTCCCCTGTTGGCGATTTCCTGCGTTTCCTCCTCCACAGTTAGAAGAGGGAGAGGAGTGCTGGCCGGCATTGCCGCCGAAGCCCCTGTCCCCTCCTCCTCCATACCTGCCGCCGCCCCGTCCGTACCCTCCTCTGCCACCTCTGTATCCTCCACGCCCTCTTCCTCCCCGTCCCCTGTTCCAACTCTACTGCTGCTGCATCTGTTGATGCTGGGAATACTGAGGCTATTGCCTCTGCTGCTGCTGTTACATTCGTTTCCACTCTTCTTGGGAAACCATGACATACCCTTCCTTGTTCCCCCTTCTCCCCTGATCCAGGAATGTAGATGTGAAGTACTTTGCGAATATCGCGCGAAGAGCCTGCCAGGACAGTGTCTTGTCTGCAATGTCTCTGTCCAACTTGACTACAAGCATCTCTGACCCGCAGTTATCCTTTAGAGTCATGTAAATCTCGGTGATGATGGGCGGGCTGGCGGTGATATCGTAGTAGACAACTTTGCCCCTCTCCCCTGATGGGCAGGACGCATCGGTCTCAAAGGTGCTATCAGGTTTTCTTTCAGGCAAAGGCACCTGACTCAATTCGATCATCAACTTCTCCGCGTCCCGGATTCAATTAGCAAAAGGCACATTACGAGGCCTCATGCGGTTGATGTAGGTGTACAAGGCGCTCTTCTTGGATCTGAAAATCTTCCACGGGTCCTTTGTACCATGAGTCTCTAAGTAGGCAAGGAGACAGAAGGGGTCCTGCTTAAATTTCTTGCTGCTTTTGGTTCCATCAAAGGCCGCGTCTATGGCGGAGAGTATGTTCTGGGCGATGGTGGTTAAGATGTAGTTGTAAATCAACTTCCGAAAAAGTCGGCAGCCGCTGCTGCTCTTGTTCAGAAGGTTAGTGTCCAGACCTAGGATGTCCACCACCATCTTCAGGAACAGCATCAGCGACTTCAAGGTTAGTGGATCCTTTCCATCCACCTTTCTGCCTTGAAGTGTCTCGTTGTAGACGTACTCAAGGGTTTTCTTCTTATCCTCGTAGAGGGACTTAAAGATGCAGCTCTTTACTATCCGGTCAGGGTGCTCAAAGGAGAGGTTCGCGACCTGCTGGTCAGTTGGGTCGTTGATCTGGGACTCGGGGTCGATAGCCTGCAGTTCCACCTTCTCGGTAAGGTGGATTTTAAGGCCGGGAAACATTGCTGCGACCTGATCCCCAAAGTCTGCATTGACGTCTACCTGCTGAGGAGAGAAGAGAACCATTGTTGAGTTTAGATAGTCTGAGAAATCGAAGGACGGAAACGTTCAAGCTTGCACACGCACCATACACCTCAACGCAGATGTAGTTCGTTTTCAAAGAAGAAGACAATGAATGGAACAAAGACCCCACTTCCTTGTTACCATCTGATGAATCCCTAGCTCACCTAAGCTCAGGGATCCACGCTTGTACATATACTCGTAAGTCTGGTCTTCCGGGAATGGTCTTGAGTTCATAGATCTCCCTACTCCGGACCTCGATACACACTCTCTATCTGTATTTCTAATTCTCGGTCGATCGATCGATCGATCGCTCATGTGCACGTCTGCTCTGTCTGTATCTGTCGTATTTCATATAATACACTTGTCTGTATGTCCCATACATGACATGCTCTTTGCTTTTCTGTCCACTCGCATTCAGTCTCTTTCAGTTCTGCACTTTCTGTATGCATGTTCACGTGTATATTGCAATTTCCCGCATGCAACGCTTCATGCATGTATTGCTGACATGTATAATTCGCTCGACGGCGCTCAATGGCGTGCGCGGATCGATTTAGACTGGTATGATGCTGCGCGCGCCGTGCCTCTTCTTTCTGACCCTTAATACCTCATTGGTGAGAGGTATTAAGGGTCAGAGAGAAGAGGCGCGCCGCGCCTCTTCTCTCTGACCCTTAATACCTCATCAATAGAATTCAATTCTAATTTATTTGCATAAGTTAAAAAATTAGTATAATTTATCAACTTAGTACCGTATCCTATTCATACCCAGATTGAGATCATGAGTGACTACACAAAGTCTAGTATAAGAGTCATTATAAGATAAAGTTCTAAGAAATTTTGAAGAAACAATTCAATAGACTAGCAGCAGTAATTTTTTAGAGTAATTTTGCTAGTGAAATTGATATAAAAATTCATAAAAACTAGCATAAATAGCTAGAAAAATAGTAAATACACTGCCGTTAATACAGAACTGTACCGAGTCTTGAATCCGTTGCATTTTTGAATTTGAAACAATGGATCTAGCTGATACTCAGAATATTAACTAAATTATTACTGAAAACCAGCTAAAAATTGACTTAAAACTTGAAGATTGGAAGCAGACAAGGTTTTTCATATGAAAATGATTTTTTTCTTCTTATACCTAATCTCTCTCTAGCACTCCGTATCCCGACTCTACCCTCCCGAAATGCACTAACTCCACACTCAAAGCCAGTCCTCCTGCAGTTTGCGGGATGCCGGGCAGGTCAGGCACCTTCTTCTCAACAGTTTCCAGAGCCCGGCGGATGGCATCGACGATCCATTCTTTTTTGTTGTCGAACACCCCACCCCCCACTTTTGTTAAACACACAGAGCGACAAGGCTTCCCAGCTTGCTGTCTCTCTAAGTTTTTCAACAGGCCCACGAGGAGTGTGCTCTCATAGGCTGCCTCCAACACCAAACGGGCGAGCGGCTCCCACAGCGCAGGGGGGTTGTGGGAATACCCCACACTTATCGCTGAGGCATAAACCTGCGTCACGCAGTGCGGCTGCCCGTCTCCCTTTTGCGTCTCCCACTTCGTGCTTCCATCCGAGGCGGTTACCTTCGTCCACACACCTCCTGCTCCTTCATCCGAAACCTCAGTGTCTTCCTGCACCCCCACGCGAATCAGCTCCCTCACTTCATCCCTCACACCCTCATTCTTCAAAACGTCAACCAACGCCCGGAGCGCATCGTCTGACGACTCTACGTATCCGTTCTTCACCACAACTCCGGTGTCACTTTTTCCAAGCCTCTCTGCGAGAAAGCGAAGTGCTTCCTCCAGACAGTTGATTTGATTATCTGCAGTCTGCCCCTCCTCCCCGTTTGGCATCTTGACCAAATAATTTCGAAAGGCAGTACCAGGTAGACACGCCAAAGCACAGGCAGGGCCCTGGGTCCTGTCTCTTTCGTAGATCGAGATCCCCAGCTCGGGGGTCGCCATCGGGGAAATGAACTCGAGACAATTGAACTGACCTGCACAAGGAAAGAAAGATAGATGCGTTGATTGCACCAGAAGTTGCAAGTTTGTATGAATCTGGCTCTTCCACCCTGGGCTCTTTCTCTCTTCCCCTTCCTACCTCTTACATCCGTCTTCTCCTTCTCTCTATTCCTCGCCCTGTCTCACACCAACACATCGTTCCAAAACCGCCATCTCACCCGACCTCATGACCCTTCTCCGCATCTCTTGACGCAATAATGCCTCTCTTCCTTCTGTCTCAAGCACAACCCCTTTGACTAACGGATGCTCCTCCTGTGCCTTCCTACATGTACATGCAGATCTGTATCACGTGCACGGTTTTTCGCGTGAATGTATTCAAAACATGGATGTTTCAAATAAAGGAAAAATACTTGACCAGAGGCGAGGTGAAAATGATTGTTTTGTTTGCAGCAGTTCTGTCGACATACACACTCTCCTCTCAAGGACGAAAAACGCCACGCAACCGAAAACCTTGAAAATGGCGAAAGCAAACGCACATGCTGTTTCGCTCTCACACACACACACACACTCTCACTCTCACACATGCACGCGCGCGCGCGCGCACACACACACACACACACACACACACACACACTGACTGATTGATTAATTCATACATACATACATACATACATACAAGATGATACAATATGCGAAAAATGTTGAAAGGCACGGGACCCCCCCCCCCCCCCCCCCCCCCTCCTCCTCAGGAGAAGGGAAGGCTGTACGGGGGAAAAGAAAAAAAAGTAACAACTTCCAAACGGACTTGCTGCCTGTACCACGGCTCCTTCTTTCTCCGCTTCCAGGTGGAGAGACCTGGCTTCACCGACCTGCAAGAAAGTTTGAAAGAAACAAGCGTGGCATCAAGCCGTATCCTCTCTCTCATTCAGACAGTCAGAAGATAAAAATGGATCACGCAATCGAAAGGAGGCAGACTTCAAAGGTGGCGAAACGCATCCCCGAAAGTTGCTGTATTCACTTTTTCCTTTAACACTCTGAGGCTGTATGGCTACTAACCACGTTTTTGAATGTGACTTTCACCCTACGTGCGTCAGCATTCGGGGGGATAGCATCGGAGTGTCCCCCTTGCATCGGCATCCGCTCTCTGGGCGAAGGTGGTTCCTGAGGTTGTCCGCAGCATCCTGTGACTGCTGCACTTTTTTTCTCTCTTTTTGTTTCTTTCTCTTTTTGACTAAGAGAGCCGCCAGTCTTCCACTCCCCCCCGAAGGCCTTGGAAACGTCAGACCGAAGATCTGGGACGGACGGAGTTCGAAATTTTCCTACCCTCAGCTGCCGGCCGTCCACAGTAAAGATCCAGTCTGTTTCTGACCCTCCCGAGAATGCCGTCGTGTATGGTGCCGAGGGTGAGAGAATGCTTTTGAGGAATCTTTTCGTCTCCTCATAATTCGCCTCAGGTCTTCCGAAGACACGCTCGAAAGTGCTTATGATTAATTGATAGATCGATTGACACTTCGATTCACTTGGATGTTAGTTGCCAGAAAAGGGGGGGACAAGGGGAAGGGTGCTCACAATAGCGTAATATATCGCGGGAGCCGAGCTCACGGAGCAAACTGGAAGATACTAGAAGGAGACGGTTCACCCGCACACCAGAAAGAGACTCGGAGGGAGCTAGAATATTCGTCGATCAAACTTGAGCTCCGACTGCTTCCAAAAATTCTAACTGGCACGCACGGTGACTCTTGCCGGCTATATTGAAAAGGTGGCACTTGACAGGAAAGAACCAACAACTTCCGGCATCTTCCGACGTCTTCCGAGTTCCGACATGTTCCGACGACCTATTAATATTCATAATTTCCGGCCGGGGCGGGGAAATGCGGGGGTGCGATGCGGGCCCGGACCGTAGCCCGAGCCCGCCTAGCTGACGAATGGCCCCGGAAAGCGAAGCGGGGGGCACTTAGAAAACAGAAATACCCCAGCCCACGTGCATGCACGCACGCTGTCTTTCGGCAAAAACCCGGCCCCGAAAGGCTGAATGTGCGCCAAATGTGCGTGCGTCAGGTGGACTTCAGACCCGATTACCCGATTTTCGCCAAAAAAAGGCCCCGGAAAGATCCCGCCCCAAATGGTCCAGAAAAGCGTGCATGAACCCGCGTCGTCATGCATGCGTGCGTCAGTGGCCCCGGAAAGCGATAAGCTGCATCCCCGGGCTTTTTTCCTGGGGGAGGGGGGGTTCTACGGCTTTTCCTGCGGGGGGGAACGGGTCGGCACGACTGCCCGATCGGCTAGCCTGCGTGCGTCAATCGTGAAGTTCTCATTTTTCTTGCTTTCCGGGGCCGTTCGCAAGCTTGCTTGCGTCAGAT
>JAHBMJ010002021.1:0-19136 GCA_018398765.1 Chromera velia | reverse complement strand
CCCGGCCCCCTCCAGCCCGTTTATGCAACACCGTTACATAAGGTATTTTGTATGAGCCCCCAGGGCTTAGCATAGCCTAACGCAGGGGTGCAGTTCGGGCTCCAGGCATATTCATAACATACAGCTTTTTGATACTTTTTGTGCATATGTTGTACCGCGTATGATATACAACTAAAAAAAAATATCGTGGCAATTGTCAGCATACATAATCAACAACCGCAATCATACCGCAATCCGATCGGCAAGTTCCTCCTGATCGAAGGACCCAAATGTCAGTTACTTCAGCGATCTACTCCTTTCATTTTAGTTGGGATGCAGGTCAGATAAAGCTGTACCGATATATGCATCAATAACCGGGTGACAATGTCAAAGAGCCTGTAGAAGCGACGATCAAATAAACTCAAAAGATAGTGCCACCAACACTGCCGAGAATATGACCGACATCGTTCAAAGGGACCCCTCAAGCCAGCTTGAGAAGTATCTATCTCTATCTTCTTCTCAAAAGAAGCATAGTGAAGAGACGGCCTTGAAGATCCACTAGCTACATGAGAAGGTAAAGGACGTTTAAGTGCAGATTTGGCTTGGTGGGCATTCAACGGCGAGTGCAGCCTCTGCAATCAATTGACTGACTGCGGTTGCAGTCAAAGAATTCTCTAGAGAATTCTGCAGACAACCTCCACAGCCTTTTCTCCACAGCATCATCTTTATGACGCCATCGGTTGCCACAGTTTGGGTGAACTTCTTCGGGGAATGGGCGGAGCTTTACATTCTTTATAGAATAATTCACTTAGACAGGTTAGTGTTTCCGATGCCATTGGCACAGCCGTTGTTCTACCCTGTAAAATTATCATTCATGCAGGATGTCGTATGTGTGTTCTCTTCTTTCTTCTATGGATGCAGACTCCTCCTTCCGGGTGAAATGAACAGCTACCTGCCAATGCCTTGGCACGTTTGATGGGGAGGTGCCCGGGGGCACCATGGATGCCACAGGGGAGCTTCTTCGTTGGATGGGGACAACATACGCTACAAAGTCAGTCATACTGTAGACCTAGATATCACCCAACATGCAGTATACAGACTGGACTTGATATTTCCATTGTACATACCCCGTGCACTCAGAGCTGCAGCTTCAAAGTTCATCACAAGGCTACCGTTCATGCGTTCAGTACAGCGCCCCTTTCCAAAAGTTCTATCTTACCACCGAAACTCATTGAAACCCAGAGGCTTATATATGCAGTTGTGCCTTGATTGACACTTGACATCATGCTGCAAGCGCAACAGTGGAGTCTTAAAGACTTGGAATAGCTGCAACCAATGCCTGTCCACCCCATTCTTTGCGATTCTGATGTCATATCAATTTGTAGCAGAAACCTACAACAGACAGAGTGACTAGGACGCCAAGTTTTGAACAAGCTCACAGTGCTGAAAACCGCCCTCAGACTTACGACTACTCTCTGAAATGCGTGCGAGTCCAAAAACTACTGCTTTGACAAGAATTTGAGGGGAGAAGAAGACCAGCTCCTCAAGACTTTGATCACCCTGAAGCTAGCCCTGAAGACAGCAGCTGTAGACGGGGAGCCCGCGACTGCGCTCGGAGTTATGATGTCTCACTTGAGAGAAGTTGATGGAGCCAGAGAGACGGACACTGTAACAGTGACTGTCAGGCAGAGAAGACTAAAAAGAGATACTAAAACAGCTAGTAGGGCTCGCCTAGGCTCGCCCTACAGCCCTGTCCAGAAACTTGTACATCTCTCCTTTGCCAACCATTTCACCATTCTGTTCACCTAACAATATAGCAACGCACCTTCTCCCCTCCCCAGTGGGTCTGTCTAGGTCCGTCAGGGTGGTCAGTCTCGAGGCCGAGGACGCTCTCATTATATACTTCACTGAGCATGGGGCTGATTTGGATAAATTTGATCGGTCAATCATAAAAAAATATTATATATAGTAACGTGATCTCGTTTCAACTACTGACATAATTAGAGATAATCAAGTTCCAACCTGGCTGGGAACGTGACAGATTTTACTAGAGATATGATATGATAGGATTTATAATAATGCTTGAACATTTTATAACTAGTTTTAGAAGAGCAGTTTCATGCATGCAATACAGCTTAGTAAAAGAAAGTATACAGTACGGTTAGGAGTTACTACCAGCCCCTTTTAGCGAGTAGCGAGTAACCGTTAGTTTGGTAACCATGAGATGGTAACCGGCAGACCTGAAGGCATGTACTACTACCATGGTAGTTCAAGGGGAAAACTCTGGTAAAAACAGTTGCTAAACCTATTTTAAAGCCTAACAATTTAACCCACTGGCAGTTTTAAGCCCTAAAATAATCATAGTCAAATTATATATGCTATAATATGCTATACATAGTGATATATAATGATATACCAGTTAGAGTTCAGTTATAAAATGATGAATATTGAATCTTACTAGAATGAACTTTTAATGAATGCCAAAGATATGATTCTTACTAGTCTAAAATTGGTTTTGTAGGTTAAGTTTGATTCAGAATATGGCCAAATCTGCCTGTTTTTAGCTACTACCACTACCATTGGAACACTACTACCGTAACCACAAAATTGGTAACCGGGCAGCTTAGCGGCCGCCTAATAACCGTCCTACTTTCGTTACTCCCAACCGTATTGTGTAAAAGAAAGATAAAAAAAAATCTGGAATCTGGTCTAGAACAAAATACGTAGAATACTATAGGTACAAGATGATTAATCAACTAGTTAATCAAAACCACTTTCAAAACATATTGCTTCTAGTGTTGCTTAAGCTAGCTTAAGCGAACTAGCACACCAGCGCCTAGACCAGCACAAGTCATAAAGTGTTGAATTATTTTGAGGTGTTTAAAGAGAGCACTTGAATGAAACTGTATACAGCAATGTACATGTGCGTCTAAAGAGCAGATGACGCAGCAGATTAACGTCTGCATCCCAGTGCACGCGTACGATGATCAAACAATCCAGAAGGGTTGACGCAGACAAGGAAGGAAAAGAGACAGCCGCAAACGCCAACGATTACAGAGATCTGGCTCATGTCATCGCTGCGGTGGGTTTGGTGCCCCCACTCCCCCGGCACTCCCTCCAGATGCACCAGCACCCCACGCAGTGCCTGAGCTTTGAGAGCGCGTGGGTGGCGCGCCGCCCCCTGTCCCCCCGCCTGCGTTCGCCCCCATGCCATTCGAATTCTCCGGCGGTATGGGTCCTGCAGCGGGAACGGTCACGGTGGCGTCCCCCGGCCCTGCTGGTGCTGCCGATGCAGGGGCTCCTTGAGGTGGCGCCGCCGCCGAAGGGGGGGGCGTTGTTGTGGGAGGAGATGAAGAAGGTTCAGCAGCTGAAGTGGTGGACTGTGCCGGGGGTCTCTGTTGTGGCTGCTGCTGGTGTTGCTGTTGCGATTTCTGCTGCAACATTTGCTGAATCGGATCCCAATCGATAAGGAATCTGCTCAGGTCAGTGACAGTAGTCACCCCTGTGGGCTTATGCCTGCACGCAGATGACAAATGATGACACATGCATGTCCGCTCAACGTGTTGGTAAGGAAGATAGGAGACGCCAGGTAGAGAAAGGACTCCAGGAAGTGGAAGAAGGGCAGACTTAGAAAGAAGACCAAGAGGGTCAGTGAAAGGTAGACATTGAAAGATCTGTGCTTTTCCATCATCCCTTCTCTTTCTTTTTCTTTTCGTTTCATGTCTGTCTTCTCTCTGGCCCATTCCTGCAGTTGTGTTTTTCAAGGTGGACTGAATGATAGAGACAGGGGGAGACGGGAACAAATAAGTGACTGGCAGATAAAGTGATCAAACAGGGCCCGGCGACTGAAAGAGAAAAGGTAGGGGGGAAAATGCCAAGCAAGTCTGCAATTCAGGAAAATGAGTGACAGACAAGGATCAGTGGGCAGGGTCATCCATGATGAGTTCGAATTCCAAGTATGCCGACGGTCTGCCTGAGAGTTTTCTTCTTTCTTTTCCTCCCTTCTTCGACCTCTCCTTCCTTACTGTCTCGCTTTATGAACTCTGAGGGGTCCGCCCGCAGAGGAGAGCACGAAAAAGAAAATTCTGACTGTTGATCTTGAGGAAAGATCGAAAAGAGAGAAGAGAAGGAAAGGCGCAGAAAGAAAGAGGAGAGGACCGACGTTACAGGATCACAGAGAATCATACGACGACTCTCAGACAGCAACACTCGAGCGATGGTGTCCTTCAGAGTGACGTCACGGGCATATACCTGTGAGCAAGCAGACAAGCAGGCAAGCGGTTGAAGCACCACAAAAGACCGTAAACGCAGAAACGCCTCTTCTCCCTGTATGGACGCACGCACGCACACACACACACACACACACACACACACACCAACCACACACACACACACACACACACACACACACCAACCACACACACACACACACACACACACACACCAACCACACACACACACACACACACACACACACCAACCACACACACACACACACACACACACACACCAACCACACACACACACACACACACACACACACCACGCACACACACACACACACACACACACACACACCAACCACACACACACACACACACACACACACACACCAACCACACACACACACACACACACACACACACACCAACCACACACACACACACACACACACACACACAGAGCTGAAGAAAAGGAGGGGGGAAGAGAAACGTCGCATGGAGACATGGGCACGTGTCAAGCCCCAGTCATTCGATGCTCCCTTCCGCACACCTGTCAGCGTGCGAAGAGGCAGACTAAGTGACAAAACACAGAGGGAGAGCCTCACAAGAGACACCGGTAACATTGGGAAGGAATTCGGGGGCAAAGGCAACGCTGCCGCCACGCAAGCGCATTCTCTTTGCCTGTCTGACACTTTTCGCCCTTACTGAATGACTGACTGACATCTGGCGGTACCATGCCGGGAAGACGGACAGACCCGAACCCCGCAACTGCATTCAATCGATCGATCGATCCACCAACCAACCAATCAAAGAGTGAGAATCTATGCATGAGAACAAGCCCAAGAGGGAATCAGAGAATCCAGATAGACCGGATACACGCGAACTTTTTGTCTGCGAAAAAAGAGAGGCACTTAGAAAAGAAACGTTATTCTTCTAGGGTCTTGGTCGATACATCCACTCCAATTCCTCGTTTCATCCCCAGGCAACACGAAAAAATGACGACAGATGGCACATAAATTACTTCTTCAAGCATTTTAATTCCAGATCTCTTTCTCTCTCCACCCCACTGTCCACTAAATTCCACGGTGCTCTCTCTTCTGGCTGACTTGAGGAAGCCCCCCCTTCCGACGTCTGTCGGTGCAGACCCGGTACAGCAACGGAAGCCCCTCCTGGTGTCCCGTGAGGAGCTGCTGGATAGTCAGGCGCGTGAGGTCCCCCGGCCCCCCCCGACCCCGAGGCACCCGAACCTGACGCCCATATGGGCCCTCTCCCCCGAGACTGCTGCGAATCCTCTCTGGGAACCCCCCCCCTCTCCCTCTCTCTGGGGTCATCCGACGGTTGCACTAAATTGCCACATGCACCCTGAGCTTGGGGGGACGCTCCGAGGCCGAGGATGCTCAGAAAGGCCTCGATGGGGGCGTCGAGATCCAACACACCCTGCACACACACACACACACACACACACACACTCTCACACACACACACGCTCTCCAGCACGCATATAGATGACATACCGCACAGATGCATCTGACAGACAGGCAGACCGACGAACAGACACGGACATACCACACGTTTCTTTCTTTCCCTCTCCTCTTGAGAGAGACAGGCTGCATCGTCCTTTCTTTCCTTTTTCGCTTCCTTTCTTGCAGACAGAGAGACAGGCAGGAAGCAAAAGAGACAGCAACTCTCGTCAGTCAGAAGGGCGACAACAACTGTCTGGCCGTCAATCAGAGGGAGAAGTGCGAGAACGGAATGTCTTTTCCCACTGTTCCAACAGCAGCACACACAGAGCCTCCCCTTTTCCGTGCTTGTCTCATTCTCTCCAACCGCCCCGTCCCGTCCCGTCCCGTCACCTCACCTCATTCACTCTTTGTTGAGCGGAAGCTGCGGCTGCTGCTGTTGGGTCTGCCCACGTTGCCCCCGACCCGGAGCGACTCGACGGCCCCCCTCCTCCTGATCCGCTGCCCGCCCCTGCAGCAGCTTCCCTTTCTCTCTCCTTCTGCGCCCACGCAGCAGCGGAGGCCTCAGGCATGCTGTCTGCTTGCATGGCTGCTGGAGCTGCAGACGCCCCGCCTGACGGACCAGAGGAGGAAGAGCCCGACCCGGAGGGCTGCTGACTCGTGGCCGGGCGCCCCCCGTGTTGCTGCTGTTGTTGCGCGTGCACTTCTTGTGCTTGGAGCGCCCGTCCGAGCAAGAGGACGAAATGCGCTCGTCCAAAACATCCGACGTAGGCACCTGGAAGAGAGAGGAAAGCACCCCACACATGCATTTGAACACTCACGCATTGGCCACTTCTACATCCTCCTTCCATCGCGATGTGTGTGTTGCTGTCTCACTTTCCCGCACACATGCATGCATGCCTGCACTCATACCTCCATGCCGCTCTAGAGTCATCAAGGGTTCGTGCTTCATCTATGAATCGCCTTCTGCGACTAGACCATTCTTCCGTCCAAGGGATCGATCGTATCCTTCTCTCCTACTATCCTCTCATGGACATGCACGCAGAATTGGAAGGAACGAATCGATCGATCGATGGATGCATGACCCGACAGGCAGGCGGCCTACCGGTCTCTTTGTCCACCACCGGAATTGCAGAGACCCCAGAGACCCTCAGAAAGTGCAAAACTCCGGCAAGAGGGGTGCCGGTGGGGACCGTCATCACCGTCGCTTGAGAACCTAGCTGCACAACCGGACACACAGACAGAATACACGTTTCTTTCTTTTCCCTCCGTCTTTTTATGTGCACAACAGGGAAAACAAAAGAAAAAAAAGAAAGCAAGAAAGGATAAAACACAAATGAACAACTTGCACCCTCAGAGAGACAGACAAACAGACTATATCATCTTTTCTTTCCTTTCCTTTTTCTCTTCCTTTCTTTCAGAACAGACAGACACAAAGAGAAAGATACACATGAGAGCGGAAAGGACTCCAAACTCGAAAGAAAAGTCTTTCCCCAATGCCCATATTTACTCACTACTGAGGAGCCATCACAGACAGAAGCAAAATCGGAGTGGAGTCATCGACAGCACCTGATCACGAAGCGTTCCCATTCAGTCCGTCATCACTGTTCATTCAGTCAGACAAAGCCGAGAAATGGTTAAAAAAAAAAAGGCTTTACTGAGGAATGAAGAAAGTAAAGAGTCGATTGACTTACATGAAGGTCTTGCCGAATTTTCTTTTCCAAAATATCGTGCTGCCCCCTCAGCTGCGTGGACAGAGAAGGAAAGATACCCGACAGGTCCTCGAGCAGATCCATTCACAAAGGTGAACACGCCAAACGAAAAAGATGGATGCCGCCAACCATTATGCTGTGCAGTCGGCTAACATGAGGGCTACGCACTTCTCCAGGCTCTCTCCATTTTTTCTTGAGACCTCTCTCTAAAGCAAAACAACGAGAGAGAGAGAGAGAGAGAGAGAGAGAGAGACTCCTGGTGGGTTGGTTGGTTGATGCCTCCACACGTGCCCCGTACCCTCAGGCAGGTACGGCTGTGGAAAGAACCCGATGTCGGCAGTCAGCCAACCAGGCGTCTTCTACACACACCTAATCCACGGACAGACATACCAACCTCCCTACCTACCTACCTGTTGCACCCAGTGGGTGAGAACCCCAAAGAGAGAAGTGAATGCCAGGGGAGACCCTCTCTCGTCGTTCCAGACGGCTATTTGGGGAACGCTGCACTCACTCACTCAGTCAGCCAGAATAAAGGGGGGAGGCGGACAGTCAGGCACACACGCGATGAGGCGAACACGTCTACCAGAATCCAGCACAAGAAAGAAAGAAAGAAAGATGGAGAAAGAGAAGGAGCTAGAAGGGGAGAGAAACAGCCGTCCTTCCTTCGTCCACCACGTCCATTCAGGATTGGGGGAGAAGACCGATCGGAAGGAAAGACGAGAATTTGACAAGAATTGGAAGGAACAAATGCTGAGTAACGAGGAGGTTGTTGGCATGAAGGCAAAAGAGGGGGTTGAGAGAGAGGAGACAAATGAGAGAAGAAAGGCCGACTTGAGGCGAGGGCTGCAGAAACAGAAATGGAAGAAAAAAGCGGAGGGAGGAGACAAAAAACGATGGACTCCCTCGAAGAGCCCACTTTTCTCATGCAACTCTATCTTTGTCTGTCCGTGTGCCTGTCTGTCCACTTCTCCTCGTGAAGTGTTTCTTTGTCTTCATTCATTCCTGCCTGCCAGCCTGCCTGTCTGCATATCCATCCATCTTCCCCAAATGTCTGTCTGTCTGTCTGCTGACTGACTCTGTCTCGATGAGCATTTTGGCTGCGTCGAGGAGCGTTCTCTTTGCCGAGATGAAGGGGAAGAAGGCAGGAATCTCCGCGAGGTCTGCAGGGGACGGGACGGGAAGAGACGAAACAGATCGCTTCACATCATATGCATACAAACACACACATACACATACACACGCACACACACACACACACACACACACACACATACACACGCACACACACACGCAGGCACACACACACACACACACACACACACACACACGGACACACACACACACGGACACAGGGGCACACACACACAGGGGCACACACACACACACACACGTACACACACGTACACACACACACACACACACGTCAGGAGTCTTCCAGAAGCACTACACGACAATCGCTTTTCACAGAGGGCATACAACCTCGAAGCATTCATTCTCATCTCCAAAATCCCTCCCTCCGACGCACACCCGCAAACAGGGAGTCGAACACAGAAGACAGATAGACTAGAAGAAAGAGGGCGGATGGAAGAGGCCGAGAGAGATGACGCACCTCTCCATTCCTCCACTGTCAAATCAAACGGCATCACTCGCGGTGCTGTGGACGCACTCTCGCCTTTCGCTCTCTCTCCCTCCCACTCCTGCCCTCCTCCGTCTCCTGCGTCCTGCTGCGTGTATTCCTCTCCCACACCGCCTTCCACACCGGCTTGGCCCTGTATCGAGTCCAATGCCGGGGGGAATCCTGTGCGGTTGGGCAGTGACGTGTTGGGGTCTGTGTGGTAGAACCAGACGAAGAAGTCCACCAACTCTAGAGGCCCCAGCATTCCCACAAAGTTGCGGTAGTTGTGCGAATACAAACACGCAAACGACTTTTCTGCACACAGCATTCGACGCAAAGAAAACACGCACACAGTGACAGTGTTAGAAGACAATGAATGCATCTCTTGGTAGACTTACACCTTCTCAAGGGCTGCTTGAATGGCAACAGTTCACTCGTCCTCACGCAGCCCGCTTCCCTCACCTCCGCACCTTCCCATCTCCCCATGCGCCCCCTTCCCTGACGTACTGTAGTCAAAAAGCGATCGAATCGCCACGTGCATCGGAACCCTTGTGTCCAGGACCACTATCTGCAAGGAGACGACAACAACCACACACACGCACACACATACACATGCATCCACACACACGGTCGTGAAGCCTCCACATATTCAAGTACGCCAGTCTGAGTGAAGTCACTCGAGCAAGGCGCAACAACTAAGACAGAGGCTCAATACCACACCACGCATCCTGCCGGACTGACTTTCGAGTTTTCCGGTACAAATTCATAAAGGAACGTGGCATCAAACAGATCCCGGATTCTGGACTGCGTTGCCGCAATTTCCGACGCTGCAGTTCCCGTACCGCTTCCCCCACTCGGTACAGGAGCCACAGCGCTTGCACTGGGATTATCCCCCGCCCCTCCTCCAGCAGCTGCCGCCGGTGCTGCAGGCGGTGCGCTAGAAGCCGCACCTTCTCCTGCTTTGCCTTCGGGCGGCAAGCCACTCATCGTCTCTCTCCTTCTGTCGTTGTCTCCGTCCTGATCCTGGGAGAAATGAAAGCAAACAAAGCGTTACGTTGAAAATTCCCCAAGGACCAGAAATTCTGAGTGTGCTGGGGACGGGACACTCAACTGAGGGTTTCCTCAATCTCCACTCCCTCCTTTCCTCAAGCGAAGTAAGTATCTATCGGGGAATCAACCCCGATCGAAAAAAAAATACATATAGCAAGCAAACAGAGAAGTTTGGGCCGTATTAGCGCAAGCAACGGTGAATCCGCAGTGTGTACATAAGTAGAGAACGCTTTTGGACGAGGCGGAATTATGAGATTCCGGTGCACTTCTCTACAGTTGCTGGAAGACACTTACTGATCTCTTCTTTGAATCGGGCTGTCAGGCGGCCCTTGACGTGGAATTCGAGGAGACGCTGAACGCGCGGGCGTATACACGTGGCGGCTCACGTGGCCGGGTGCGTGCGTCACTATATGCGTCACTTAGTAGCCGTCACTAGGCTCAATTCGGCCGACCGCGGGACCGCCCGCGTTGGCGTCTCCACGCGTCTCCGATTCAGCGCCGAGATCGATGAGTGAGTCAACTGAGGAATTGTCCAGGAGTGTATATAAAGAGGCACCTTTGCGTTGATTGTCTTCACAGGAGTGCTTTCTTTTGTTTGTTGTGTGGATCTTGTCTATCTGGGGTGCTTTGATGCGGTCTCACTTTGTCCCCTTTCTGCTTACGTGTTGTTGGCTGTTGGAATCCGTCTCGCTTTCTTTCCCTCTCGTCTCCAACCTTCGCGCCAGCAAAAAAAAAAAGGAAACGGTCTACATGGATCCTTCGCCGGCGTCCGAGACGGCTGTGCTCGACCGATCAGCGTAAGTCCGCGTGAGCGTCCAGAGAAGGGTGCGCAACGAGAACGACACGGAAGGCTTTTTGACTGTGACTGGTCATCTCTGTTTGCCACAGCCTTTCTCCCGAAGCTCTGCGGTTGTCCCGTTTCTCCCTCTCCTCTGTCTGTATGTCTGCGTAACCATGCAGAGACAGGAAGGGAGCATGGCAGTGATGCCTGGATGGTATTCTGTTGCTGCAGATTTTCTGAGACGATAGAGCTTCCAGCCCTGAGACTCGAGAAGGCCAAGTGCGACCCGACGGTGAAGAATCCCTTATTGAAAGAGTGAGTGAGTGAGTGGGGGACTTGAGGGGGTGGGTTTTTGTGGTTGAGGGAATTAGTTTCGTTGGAGAGCGAGGAATCGACGGACGGCGGGAGGAAGAGGTGGGGGGCAACAAAAATGGAGCCAGGGGGGGAGTGAGACAGAAAATGAATGAGTCACTTCAGATGAGAAACCGTTCTCAGGTCTAGTCAATATGGAATGCCCCCCGTCGCTTCCCCTCCCTTGTCTGCAGTTTCGTTTTCAGGCGACCCAAGATAAAGCCGATCCTGCATGACCCCACAGACCCCCAAAAGTTCCGTCTCCTCCTGCTCAAAGAAGAGGCAGGGAAAGGTCGGACACACAGACAGGGGGACAGAGAGACACGCAGGCACACACACACACACACACACACACACACACACACAGAGAGAGAGAGAGAGAGAGAGAGAGAGAGAGAGGCGGGCAGGCAGAAAGACAGGCAGGCAGACAAAAAGATGGCACCACCATGTCAGTTCGTGTCTGGCCTCAGACTGTTGAACAAACTGCAACGCATTTTATATTAATCCTGTCAATTGCCCAGTCAGCTTTTCTTTTTTGCTTTATTTACCTTACCAAGGTAGAGCGCTCAACAGAACAACAAATAGCGGCGATGAAAGCCGCAGCCCCCCCCCTCCCCAACTCTTTCTTCCTTGGGTATGCAAATGCAGACCTTTCCGGCCTGCCGGATGACAGTAAAAGCTTCGCAGAGTCCGCGGCGGAAAGTTTGACGTCAGTGGGCCGTCTTCTTTTCTTTCTTCATTGGAAATACGTGTTGTTGTCGGAGTTGGCTGCAGAGCCTCCCTCTGGTCTTTCACTGCCTGCATTTGTTGTTTCTCTTCGCTAAAGAAGCTCTGTTTCCTTCTCCAGGATCCATCTGGGCCTCTCTTCACTGCGTGGATATGCGTCCATCTTTTCGATTTTCCACTCCACGAGTGTGCGTGCCCGCGTAAATCTTTTCAGATCTGTCCCTCTGACTTTTACCTACGACGAAATGAGCGCGGAGGAAGTGCTGAGAAAGCTTCTCTTTGAAGGTGTCGGTCGACGACAGGAAAGAGATGGGAAGGAGGAAGGAGAGACAGCAGAAGAAGTCGAGGGTGGTAGACGAAGCACAAAGACGGAAGAAAAAGAGAATGCGGGGGATGACGAGAACGAAACGGGAGGGGAACCGGGAGAGATTCCGCAGTCTTTTGAGACTGTTGGGCACATTGCCCATCTGAATCTGAGGAAAGAGCATTTGCCTTTCAAGTTTCAAATAGGACAGGTGGGTCAGCTCTTTTTGTCGGGTTGGGCACAATTGAGGACTACTCAGTGAGCATTCTTTTGTTCAATTCGAGGTGCGAAGTTGCGTTTTTGTTGCGAGGCACATTATTTTTTGCGGTGAATTGGACTCTGTCGCAACCAGTTTTTCCTTCCGTGCCGTTTTTCTTGTCTCCCTCTGGAGCTGTCGGCCAAACCGAATTTGCATGTCTGTGCACAAAGGCTTTCTTTAGGGGCTCTTCTTGCTTGGACCTGTGCCGTCTCTCCACGCAAACTCTCGCAATCTTCTGCGACCCCTGCGCAGGTTGTGTTGGACAAGAACGCCCACATTCGCACAGTCGTCAACAAACGGTCGAATTTGAAGAACGAATTCCGCACAATGGACTTGGAGCTCCTTGCCGGTCGGTGGATGAGCGACAAAGAGAAAAAGACACACAAGCAAGCAAGCAAGCAAAAAAAGGTCACGAAAGAGTTTGACAAAGAAAAAGAGAGAAAGAGAGAGAGGAGGGGGGGGGTTGGAGCGGACAAACTCAGAACCCAAACGATGCTGAGTGCTGTGTATTCGATATCAAGAAGAACGCGAGAAGACATGATGCCTTATAAAACTCCCAACAACCGAATGCGCTCCTCTCCTCTTTCACGCGTTCGCGTTGATGCTACTTGCAGGGGTTGCTGATTTCTCTGCGGAGACCAAGGAGAACGGCCTCACCTTTGCGATACAGTACGACAAGGTCAGAAAGAGGGAAAGGGCGGTGGGTTGCCAGGAAAATGAGGGAAGAGAAGTGAAGTCGGAGTCCCTAATGTGATACGAGCCTCCGTGTGTTTACTTCTCTCCCCTTCGTCGTGCGGGGGCCCTCATAGAGGACCGTCGTGTCCTTTTCCTTTTCAGCTCTGCTCAATAAATCCTTCGGGCTCTTTCTTGTCTCTCCTTTCTGCATTCCTCCTCATGCGTTCTCTCTCTGCAGGCAGTCGCATTGAGAGGTCTGGTCCGATCCTGTTTGTACCCATGCAACTTCTTTTTCCTTGATCGTCTATTTACCTGATTGTCTGCGACCACCAGTGGGCTCTCACTGTTCCTCTCAATGCCAGAGGCTTTGAATACTTAGTCATACGTGCCTTTCTGTACGTGTCTATATGCGCATGGATATGTGTGAGTGTGCAGGTCTATTGGAACAGCCGTCTTCAGGCAGAGAGGTCCCGACTGTCGGATACTATCGCGACCGGATTCCTTCCCACCGATTCCAGCGAGTCAGGAGAGAGCGGAAAGAGTGGATCCGAAACGAGAGCTCTTCTGGAAGCTGTCAGTCAGTCAGTCAGTCGGTCGGTCGATTGGTTGGTTGGGTGGTGGCACGCGGGAAGAAAGGTCTCGTTTTGATTTTATTTGTTTCGCTGCATGGCCTGGCATTGCTTGCTAACTTTCCGTGCATGGAGTTTTTCTTTTCGTTCTTTTACTGGAAACCGGGCTCCCTCACCGTGGGCGTTGGTGAGCTTGGCTTACACACTTTCAAGTGTCACCTGGATTTGGGCGAGACGTGCAGCATCGAAGACGACCGATTCTAGTTGACAGACAAAACTGTTGAGTTGAAATGCTGACCCCTGCATGAGGAAGGCCGGAAGACTTCTTTCCTCCACACAAGTCAGACGAGGAAGGTCGTGTGTTCGGAGTCCGCCACCTAGAGGGAATTATTTTCTTTTTCCCTTCCCGTTTGACCGCTTTCCTTCTTCCCATGACTTTTGCATGTGGGCAGTCGACTCAATTTGAAAAGCAGCTTCTCTGTACGTTTTGTAGGCCTGCAAAGGAAAGGTTCCGGTGGTTTGTGATCTGTTTGCTGGCGCCGGAGCTTTCGCGATCTACCTTGCCAAGAGAGGAATTGAGGTGTTCGCAAACGACCTCAACCCGGTGGGAACTGAGGGAATCACCGAAAACGCAATGAAAAATAAAGTGAGTGAAAGAGTGGGTGAGTGAACGCTGAAATGACTGAGTGGGTGACTTCTGCCTCATCGCTGTGCATTTTGTCTCATTCCCTCTTAGAGGGACATACAAAGAGCTTCTCGACGTGACAGGGGAGCTTTGAATATGATTTTTGTGTGGCTCTCTCTCTCTCCCTCAGTGCCTTTCTAAAGAAAGATACATGGTTGGGTGCGCAGTTGGGCTGGTTTTCTCGAGACGGCATGGCTGCATTCGCTTGTTTTGTTTGGTTTTGTTTCTCCTCGCACGGGGATTCATTTCAGACAGAATCTCTGTCGAGTGTCGGTTGGCCTGTATTGAGGTTCTTGTGGATTTTTTGGGCTGGTGCATTTTGCTTCGTGTGTCTGTCTGAGTACCTACTTCTGTCATCGCCTCCCTTCAGGTGTCCTCTCTCGTGCATCCACTGAACATGGACGCGCGGGCCGCAGCCAGACATTTCAGTGAAGCCCTCGGTCTCCTTGGAGGGCAGGAAGGGGGGTGTGAGGGGGAAGAGAAACAGAGCGAGAAGAAGGAGAGGGTTGTCCACTTTATCATGAACCTCCCGGAACTCTCTGTGGACTTCCTTGGTCAGTTCTTGATCTTTTTGCTGTTTTTTTTTGTGTTGACTCTTTCTTTCTGATGATGTTGCTTTCGCGGAAGTTTCTGAGCTATCTCCGTGTGCGTAGAATTTTTCGCTCTGTTTATGGAGAGAGGAGCAAGAAGAGGCGACTGGGTGTTTGTCAACTTTGTTTGTATACCTTCATTCCCCTTCTGTGTTTGCAGATGCCTTCCGGGGTCTCTACAATTTTGCCGGCATCCCTGCATCAGCCCCAGGCCCCCCCTGCATCGTCCACTGTTACTTCTTCTCGAGAAGCGACCCAGCTGAGGAGGAGGCAAAAGGTCGGATATGCACGGCTCTTGGAACGGCCGAACTTCCGCCTGTCCGACTATGCGAGGAGGTCCGAAGCGTTGCGCCAAACAAACGCATGTACTGTCTTCACTTCATTCTACCAGAATTAGTTCTGAGAGACAGCTCAGCATCGTCACAAAGCAGTCGAGCTGTGGCGTCTTCTTCGATGCCTGCGCAATCAGGATCAGGTAAGCGTCCCCCGGCAGCAGAGACTTCAGAGGTGGGGGGCGAGTCTGGCGGTGTATCGGCTTGTGGCGGGGGGACAAACAGCGGGTTAAAAAAAGTGAGGCGGACGGAAGGAACAGAAGAGACTGCAGAAGCACATAGAGTGGGCGGGGAGCTTTCAGCTGAACCGGGAGGCTCTATCGAACAACCCACAACCATGGAAGATATATGAAGTGCCTGTAATGCATTGCACCTCCTGCTAACACAAAAAAATGGCAAAAATATGCTTTAAAAAATTAAAGAATATGAGTTATTACCCTATAAATTATCATCGATCTTATTTTTATTATTATTTATTGGTCTGTAATCTAATTAGAAGGCCATGATGCTGGCTAACGTATCATGGCCATCACATACGATATAAATGTATTGTAATGCCGCTGTATGATACTTTGCACCATTACCATCATCAAAAAAATATATTTAACTTGAATCGACTTAAATCCTGGCTTGAATTATAGATTAGATATCATTTATAAAATAAATTAAAGTTTATCAAATCTAACAATTTGTCTGTCACTATCTTCAACAACCGAAAAACACATATAAATTTGTTGACATTTGTTAACATTTGTGCTTTTTGTTTAGAATTGTTAGTTAGTTAGTCAGTGTACCCTCTACCGTACCTACTACCTAGCGGCCGGCAGTGCCCGGCACCCCGGTGCCTCTAGTAGCCTCTCTTTAGAGTCTCCTAGCCTTACCTATATATAGCCTGAGCCTCTCCCTAGCTTTTCCTCTTTTGCTCGTGGCGGTCGGTGCCGTCCCGGCAACCGGCGTGGCAGCTAGCCGCGGCTCAATCCGCAGGGCCGCAAGGACGTACGTGAACGACATGCACGAACAACACTTCGATATTGTGACCTAGTCAGCAGGCCGTCTTGCTCAGCTGACAGTGGTGCTTGGTGATAAGGCAGAGCGTCCCTAAGTCCAAGTGGCTCCCGCAACTGGTGTTACTCAATCGATCTGCGACAGCGAGAGGCCCCTGCATACTGAAAGCTCGACGTGAACAATTGAACAACAGAGAACACACATACAGCGCATTCAAAATCACACAACGGCATCCTCACGGAGCGGCTGCAGGTTTCCGAGTCCGCAAAAAACGACCAATTGATTTCAAGATCTAGTCGGCTTTCGACACCATGAGCTCTGCAGCAGGTGGGGGGGCTTCGACTGAATTGAGTTCGAGTTCTGCATCATCGGGTGTTGTTTACCGCCGCGTATTCTGCTTTTCTGCATCACCCGTGCATGACTGCATATCCTCTCTACAGGTGGGGTTCGCAAAATGAGCATCTGGCAGGCCACTTGCTCAGACCACATCCTTCTGGTCAGTTTCTCCTCTCCTCTCATCGCACACTGTGAAGCTTCCTTCATCTTTCGCCCAGATACAGATGTACACATATTTTGTTCATGCGATTGTCAAAAACGACCTTCATGTCTGCAGGGATGCTTCTTCGGGCCCTTCCGCAAGTTTCCGCGTGAGAGAAGAACCATGATCCTCGTCTACACCTTGTTCCTCTCAGTCATGTCAGCAGCCTTCGCAGCCGCAATCACGAGTTCCAGCGAGGGGTGGTCTGGATTTCTCAAGGCATTCTTCCTTGCCCTCTGGTTCTCAACCCTCCTGAACATCATTGGAGGGAAATCGGTAAGTGCCTTGGAGGGAAATCGGTGGGTGAGTGCCCGTTGCCTGTTGTTGGATCGATCAGGTAGAGCGACTCTTGTGCTCTTGTGCATTCGTTTCCTTCTTGCAGCTCAGTCTTTCTCCGTCTGCCCACTGTCGACTCTATACAAAGATATTCCCTTCACCTCCACTCACACTCTCACCTTCTGAGTCCCTAATACAGACCTGTCAGACCGTCTATCTGCCTTCACCCCCCTTGGACAGCTAATTGAAAAGCCGTCTACTTTGCTTTTTCTTTCAGCGTTCGCGTCTTCCCTGACTTTCTCGTTTCACTCTGCACTACGCACCTGCAGTTGACTGTCCTCCTTCCAGCGCTCCTTGCCTTCCAGTGCTCCTTGCCTTATGCGTACTAAAATTGATGCATGTCCTACTTGAGTGTGTCCTATTGGCACGTATGCAGCCTATCCATTTGTCTGTCGAAGTCTCTGTCCCTTGGTCTGTTTGTCTGTCTATCTGATCGTTGGTTTTGTTCTTTTGCCTTTGTTCTTTCTTTCTTTCTTTCTTTCTTTCTTTCTTTCCTTTCTTTCTTTCTTTCTTTCTTTCTTTCTTTACTTACTTACTTATTTCTTTCTTTCTTTCTTTTTGTCTGTGGTGTGCATGAAGAAAAGGAGGGAGAAGAAGAAACATATAGTCTGTCTGTCGGTTCACGAAAAAGAGGGGGGAAAGAAACCATATAGTCTGTCTGTCTGTCTGTCTGTCTATCTGTCTGTTGTGTCGCCAAAAGAAGAAAGAAAAAAACAGAAGAGAATGAAGAAGGAGAAAAAGGGAAAGAAAAGACGATATAGTCTGTCTGTTGTGTTCATGAAGAAAAGGAGGGAGAAGAAGAAGAAACATATAGTCTGTCTGTCTGTCTGTAGAAAAGACGATATAGTCTGTCTGTCTGTCTGTCTGTCTGTCTGACCGTCTGGGTGAAAGAAAGGAAGCGTTTCGGAAAAAGTGAAGTGAAAAAAAGACGATATAGTCTGTCTGGGACGGTGCCGGTCTGTCTGAAAGCATACAGTCTGTCTGTCTGTGTGAAAAGGAGGGAAACGAACCATTTAGTCTGTCACCTTTCGGGCCCCCTGCCCGCGTTGTTTGATTGTTTGTTCTCTTCCTTTGTCTTTCTTGTTTCTTTCTTTTTCTCTGTTGTGTACATGAAAAAAAAAGGGAGAACAAGAAAGACACAGTGTGTAAAAGAAGAGACATACAGTCCGTCCGTCTGTCTGTCTGTCTGCCTGCCTGCCTGCGTGCCTGCTTGTCTTCCCTTATGGGTCTCCATCCATCTGTTTGTTTGACTGTATATGGTTCCATCAAGCATCGTCTCTCCAATTTGCTTTGAATCCTGATACCCAACCATCGATCATGATCTGCTCTCGATCTCATTGGGGTCTCTTCCCATGTGCATGGGAGGTGCTTGCAGACCATCGAGGGCATCTTGAGAGACAAATGCTGCAAGTGCTGCTTTCCTGGAGGGTCGCCTGCAAGCTGCGTGTACGTGGCCTACGGCTGGATGGGCCTGGTGATGTTCACAGCCGTGTATCTGTTCCTTAAATACGTCCCGTTCTCCTCCTGGCTCTACTACCTTCTCGTCACTTTAGCGTCTCAGGTGTTCAACCTGCTTGTGTATGAGACCGCGCGCATTGCCATTGGGTACTATTGTTGTCCCTGTATGCTTCCCGCGTTGGAGGACGACGCTGAAGACATCATCCATCAGCAGCAGCCAGGCGTTGGAGGGGGGGTTGAGATGGGTCAAAAGCGACGAGATGAAGAAGAAGGCCTCATCTCGTCATAAACATGAACACAGGCATGTAGGATTCATTGTAGCAACCTGGACTTTGACTGTATAACAACTTAAACTTGTAGGTCGTTCATTATACGTGCGATGCCTAGTGCAATAATATAAGTGGTATATATTCTCTTCAAGTTAGATATTCTCAATTCTGCTTTTAAGTTAATTTACTTGCTTAACACGTTCCAACAATGTCATACAG
>JAHBMJ010002020.1:17500-106686 GCA_018398765.1 Chromera velia | reverse complement strand
GGAGCTGGCTGCTCGTCTGTCTGTCCTTACCTGCACAACTCGACGGATCAGCAACAGAAAGGGAAGGACAAAAATCGATGCAACTTTTTTTGTTTGTTTCTTTCTTTCTCTCATTGTTTCTTTTTTCCTTCCTGCCTGCCTTCCTGCCTTCCGCTAGTTCTTCCTTTCGTTCTTGCTTACTTAGTTACTTTCGATCGCTGCACTCTCTTCTCTTCTCTATCACTTTCTCCCCCATATCAGTTGCAATCTTGCTACATTTCCTTGGCAGCTTTCTCTACGTCTCTTTTGTCTGTAGTCAGTCACCTGTCTTTACCCTTTCTCTTCTCTTCCCTTCTCTTCGCGAATTATGGCTGCACTGCAGAGACTTCTCTACATTTCCTGCCGGCGTTGTCTCACTCTCAATCTGCTACCTCTCTTTGTTTCTTTCTTTCTTTCTTTCTTTCTTTCTTTCTTTCTTTCCTTTCTTTCTTTCTTTGTTTGTTTCTTTCTTTGTTTCTTTCTTTCTTTCTTTCTTTTTCTTTCTTTCTTTCCTTTCTTCCTTCTTTCTCTCTCTTACCGTGTTTGTGTGTGTGAGAGAGAGTTCACGTGTGTGCATTTGCGTGGTTGCGTGCTGGAAGGATAGGGGATGGGTGGGTTGGGGTCCTTGGGGGTCTCCTGATTGTTTTCTCTTTTCGCTTCTTCGTGGGGGAAATGGAGGGAGAGGTAGAAGAGATGAAGGAAGAGCTCGAGGAGACGGTGTGATGGATGGAAGTTTGTTACTGTACAAGCAGAACTAACGGGGGTACGTGTTTGAACATACCGGCAGGTACGCACATCCTTTGTTTCATGCCTATCGGTCGTTTGAGGCTTGGCAGGAATGGAACCGCGAGCTTTGGCCTCACATGAGTCAGTGCACCTGCACTGTCTTCTTTCCGCACCACGCAACAGTAAACAAAGAGACTATTCGCAGCTTCATTCATTCACACAATGTCCGATTATTCGATTATTCGCTGACAGACAGACAGACAACCAGTATTGCAGGGTTAAAAGAGCAGTACGGAAAGGATTTTCCATGCGCATCCAGTACCTTACCCGCAAGCGAAGATGCATGACCGACATTCCTGATCACAGAGTTTCCAGTTTTGTCGGGCGCCTTTTGTTCTCTTTCCCATTACATGATGAAAGTCTTGCCTACCTCCACTGAGAAGAACAAAATTTTGCAACACAGACAGATCAACAAATACCATATCAATCGATCAATCAGCATGCAGATGCATGGGCACATACACCGGCCAGGATGGTGGATGGATGATCAAAAGAAAGGGAGGGAGGGAGGGTGTCAGACAGACATTCGAGGCCTTGTTTGTGTCCTTCCTTCTTTTCCCGTTCGTGCTTTTTCCGTCGCTGCTTTGTAAATTTCTCCAAGCTGCCAGCCTTGCTTCTTCCTTCCAGGTCTGACTTTTAATTTCCTGCATGTATTCTCAAAGGACAAACAACGCGACAATTAAGGGAGAACAGGATTTGGAGGAGGCAGATCTCTCTCACCAAGAACATGAAAGTAACGAAGCAAGACTACGTTACCGTGCAGGTGTGCGTTTCTCATCTCACGGTCTCGGAGAGCCAAGCTGTTTAAAAGTGATGCATATGTCTGCGTGGGGTCTTGGAATGCCAACCATGCAACCTTGCATTGCATGAAGTTGCGAAGACTTTCATGACGGCTCCGTGCGAGTAGGTGCTTGAGAGGCAAGCAAATAAATACGGCGACACCGTGACAGACAGAGACAGAACCGACGGTCCCCCAAAAGTAGGGCCAAAACAAAATTGGCTTTGTGGAGTGCACTAGCTGTTCCTCAAAGCTTCTCGGCTGATTTCAGCAGACCTGAATTTTACCCTCCAACTCCGAGACGAAGGTACGCAACAGCACGGTGCGCAGTAGTGCAAATCTGCCAGTGTGCAGTCCCTGACAATCCTTGCTCCCAGTGTTCCACCTGTACCGTGTAGTACCAAGTATAACACTCTCTGAATGCATTGAAACTGTGCAGGAGCATCTAGAATGCATAAATCATGCCTTTATTGTGCTATTATAGCCTTTATGCTCTGTAATGGTACACTGGTAGCCATACTAGTCCACTTGTTAATTTATGATGTATACTCTTTCTCTAGCTAGATCTCAGGGCTTTATTTTAAGCTTAGCTGGCTAGTAACTTAAACTTTGGTTTATATCGATATATAGTCTATATATAGATTAATTCTAAGACTAATTATGTTGTACTTATTATAACTAAGGCTCTAAGTAAATTCACTTCTAGGCGTCAGCTATAAAGAAAAAAAAAAAAGAGAAAAAGTAAGCGATCAGAGGAGATCTTTTTTTTTTTCTTCTTTTTTACTTTTTTACCCTAAACAACATTTAACAACAGTTGTGCAATACATGAACAACACTTGAACAACAGTTGTTTGACTGAAAAAGAAAAAAAAAAAATTAAGGGCTTTGGGCGATCTTTTTTTTTTTTTCCTTTAGCCGACGCCTAGATTCACTTTATATTTCATTAAACGTTCATTGTTTATAAGTTGTATAGTTTATTAAAATAATAAAATTCGTTTCTAAATGATATTTTAAAATCAAATTCAATCATTTGTTGATCGAAAAAGTTATATAAATTAAGTTATTAAAAAAATAATTAGTCTTACTACTGTCTTAGTATGTTACTAGCTACATCACTAAATATGTTAAGAGTTTGCACCATTCATTTTATACAAGAATTTAAGTGTAACAAAAAAAAAAAGCCACTAGTTCACATTCTAAAAATTAAACGTCTTCTTAACAGAGGTCTAAAGGGATACCGCCACCCCGGCATTCTCCTGCAAGGTGCAATATTAGACAGCGCATGTATGCATAGTATGCAAAATAGTATAAGACTTTTCTCCATGAACGGCGACTGTCATACACGGCCATACAAACATGCATAAACATCTCCTGGCTGTATGTCTGCAACCAATTGTTGAGGCAAATGGTAAGAAGAAGTTCTGAAGAACCTTTGATCACCATCTCACCTCTTTGCAAACATGCAAACTGTTGCAAAGTCACAATTTCATTCCAACTCTTCTCAGGTTTCCCTGACACGTCGCATGCAACGGCTGCATTGCTTGAAAGGCTGACCTTTTGAGGTGCAATCTTCAGTCGGTGAGTAAGGTATCGCTCAGGTTTGGACTTTCTATCAATGCCGCAAGCGGCCTTGAGGCACTTCACGTGCACTGTTTTTGGCAGCTGCACAAAAGAGCAGCCATAATGATTCTAGAAGGAAGGCACGAGACACAGACCAAAAAATTTAAGACAGGTAAACATGCAGGTGATGCACGGGGCTGAGGTAGAGACCATCAGGAACTGTAAGTGGGTAAAGGACTGCAAAAAGAAGAAATGAAAGAAACGATGAGTTTACGAATTCGGACTGACCCCAACAACCTCCGAGATTTGGGTGTTTCGGCCGTACAGAAAATTTGAAAAGGGTAGAGCAGAAATCCTCATAGTCTACCGGTATAGAGGGGCTAAAAGCTAAAGCTATTACTTAAGGGGAGAACGTAGGTGCAGCAGGTACATTGACTTGTCTTTCTGGGAGTACACTGATAAAGTTGATAGTACAGAAAAAACCAAGTGAGACCTAGAAACAAATCAGTACACTTCAGAGAACCTGGAGGGGAGGAGGGTACTGAATGAATATCGTTGTCACAGGCGCTACCATGTAGACTCAATATCACCAAATACGTTCATAATCTAAGTGAATTAAGAACTCTGACGGATCTTGATTATGTCGGAAAAGCTGTATGTTGGGGTCTCTTTTGCATGTAGAAAGAGACAGATGTATGGCCAGAGGACGACTTTGTGGCATGCATCTGAAGAATGGCTCATGTAGATGAATCAGATAGCTGGCCAGTTAAAGTCAAAATAGACATCATGCTGATGGTACGCAACAGCAATTGACGGCAAAGACTACAGAGGACGGAGTACACAAAAGTTGAACTAAGAAATCAGACGTATGCTACTATAAAAAAATACCAAGGAGCCTCTATGGGAGATTGATGAAAAAATGGAGTACAAAACCGAGTATAAAACTGCAGAGAGCAAAGCTGAGCGAACCTATCTAAAAAAAAAAAAAGAATTCAGTAGTGTAGGTTCAGGTGTACAACACCCACTGGAAGACTTCTTCCCAGCAACACACTGTCTGACAACTGAAGAGACAAAATTTAATCCTAGATTTAATCAGAGGGACTCACTCGTTGAATTGGGGCCATACTTCCTTCGCATTATTATTGACAAACACCGTGACCTCCCTGAAGTGTTTTGCCATACTTTGGCCTTTCTGCAGGAATGAAAAAGAAAAAGTCGTGACTCAGTCAGATGTGAGTGGTCTCCACAGCCAGAATGACAGACCGTTCTATATCTTGAAAAGAAGAAGCACTTGTCAGATTTACAGGGAACAATACCACTCTTTAAAGCCTAAAGCCAGATTGATGGACCAGTATTTCCTTCGCAAAGTGCCTTGCAAGAAGGCAGATGTTGTGGATCAGCGTGTTGATGGCCGTCTCTTCTTTGGAAAGGGGCAAGCTCTCTGCCAGGGCCTGCACAGTGACAGAACATGAACAGCAAAAAGAAAGATATAAACCGAGCTTGGCGAAATGTACTGCAGCCTCGAATTGGCATGATCGATTGGTCGATCTAACTTCGATCGAAGAGATACGCAAACCAAACAACTAACCAAAGAATGGAAGGGCTCCGATGACAAGCGTAGATATAATTTGAATCAAGTGGACTCACCATGATTCTCTACCCGATCAGTGAAAAAAGACCCAGAACGGTAGAAGCGCACCAACAAGCTACATACAGCATAACGGCAAGTCGGACAGATCAACTATTGAGAGAACGAATGGAAAGAATCTTCTTAACCTCCCTGTGCAATGCCGTAACTTTGCTTTTCCGTATGTAGGCAGTCTTCCGTTGTGCTGGGGACGTCCGTTTAGCACGAAATTAAAGTCAGAAGGGCCCATACAGACGAAAGATCTTCTGTGCTCAGCGTATATGTACGGTCATGCATCTGGTCTGAGCAATAAGAATGAAGACATATGGAAGTAGACAATCATTTGAATTGCACAACTCATGCAAAACCTACAGTTGCTCTCATTCGGGAGCCCCTTTGTCACCCACAAACCTGTATAACATAATGGCAGGAGAGGCCCAGAGTTGTTTTGACATTGTATGATGCACTTGTTTCTCTGTGGAACACCTGGTTCCACAGCTTTATCATTGAAGTGTAGGCCTACAATAATGTGATACAAACTGTATGCAGTGCTTTAATGGGTTAGGGCGCAAAAGACGGACTGATCGGCAAATGGCCAGGATTTTTGCTTTCTTTCCACCTGCTTCTCTTTGTGGAAATCCACAAAAAACAGATAGACTATATATTTCTTCTTCTCCTTCTGACAGACAGATAAACAGACAGCTAGACAGACAGATACACACACTCACTCACACACATATATATACATACACACACACACACACACACACACACACATATATATATATACACACACATATAGGCCCACCCACCCGTACGTGCGCATGACCACACGGACGCACACACAGACACAGAGACACACACACACACACACACACACACACACACACACATATACATACACACACATACATACACATACACATACACATACATACACATACATACACACACACACACACACACACACACACACACACACATATACACATACACCATGCATGCACGAACACATGGCACACACGGATAGAGAGAGGGAGAGAAAGAGAGAGAGGGAGGGAGACATAGAGAGAGAGCGAGAGAGAGATTCGGGCATGGAAGCGGAATCAGACCACCAATAGCCAGTCGCAAGACAACTCAGCCCATACATTAGCCAGTCAGACACACAGAGAGACTTACGAGAGAAAGAAGTGAAAACACCTACCCACCGACGCCTCTTCAGAGCTTGGGTACATTCTAACCTAAGGGAGCAGGCCATTCAAACGGCTCAAAGTCTTCGTGCTTAGTTGGCAAAGAGAAACTCATAGGGAGAGAAGCAGTGCTGCAGAACCGAAAGAGAACAAGAACAGTTCATGCGCTTCCTCTTCATTGCTAAACTGGTAAGAGGCCCAAATAAAAAGTGGCGGCAGTAAATACCTCCTTTTCCTTTGCCAGAAACGAAACCAACAGAGACAACGAAGCCGCCCGATTCATCTTGACACTACAATTCAGAACTGAAGACATAGAAAAAGAGCAAACGAACGAACGAACGAAATTAATCCCTCTAAAGCATGCATAGTGACTATTTCATTTTGAACTGACCGTTTGCCTTGCAGCATCTGGGCAAACCGGGGTAAACTGTTGTCGCACTGTGTCCTGCTCTCCCTTCATGCCTCGCAGCTTCATTGAGTTCCTCGGGAGAAGTTTCTCTACAATTATATTGATAGCTTGGCAGAAGCTAAGGAATCTGTTCCTCTTTCTCCTGCATTCATTGACATCATTTGAGTAACAATCTAATCACGAACGGCGTGTATGTCCAACAGCTTCATGCAGACAAATAGTGTTTCGCTTCTGTGTGTGACTCGATTATGGCCGAGCCCCGACACAAAAAAGTAACGAAAGGATTGAAAAAAGAGAGCAGAAGACAAGAGAAGAGAAAAAAAAAAATAAAATGGATAGTCTGCCTCTCACATGTTCACAAACAATGAACTCCCAAAATATGCAAGGCTGGAACGGCCTCCAGAAAGATGGACGTCTCTTAAGCAAATTTCTAATAGGGAGAGAGACATGGCGGCATGTCGCAGTAAGTTGTGTCAAATAACCAGCCAGAGAACTGACGGTGAGCCTTCGGTCTCCCAGATCCTCTTGAGCTCCCCCATTACGTTAAGTAGCCCGTTGGTGTTCTTTCTTCTAAGTATCTTCACGCCCATTCCACTGACTGAGAGGTCGTCAGATGTCGGAATTATCCTGCACGGATGCATGCATGATCAGCCTCACGCAACTGAACGCTACGCAGTGACCCGATCGGCCACAGAACACCCATATCATAAACTCGGGGGGTGCAAAACATTCTACATCAGACGTCACACACGCACGTACACGTACACAGACACACACACACACACACACACACACACACACACACACACACATATATATGTGATAGTGCATGCATGTCAACTAACGAAAACGAGCAATTGAACGAAAGATTATATGCAAGGCCGACCAAATGACTTTGATAGAGGGGAGTTCAACGTTCTAGAGGTTTAGAACCTGAAAAGAGCACGAACTTGAAAACTAAGAAGAGTGCGAACCTGAAAACTGAAAAGACAGGGCTTGACATAAGCATAATTCAGGGTCGATATATCCTTCTGAAATTCATGCCTATACCCCTCGTCCTTGACTGACTTTCCTTTACTGATGATGAAGTGACTGTTAAGGATTTCAGCTTCGAGGTATTCTTCTCTGAAGGTTGCATAACCTTGATGAGCGTGCTCACTATACATTCGAAGCTCACTAAGAACTTTCTGCACCGTCAGGTCTCTAAAAAAGGTGAGGGGGATATCCCTTGCACGTTCCGTTTAGCATGTTAGCCTATGGATTGCATTTTTACATACTTTTTGATAGATCTTTAGAGCTTCTACGCGATCGCCTTCCAATCGCAGGTCCTTTTTGATTGACTCATTCAGCTTTCCTACAAAAAGGACAAGTATGGAAGGGAATATATCTTGTGTATGCATATGCAGGCAGACGAACACCTACATATGCGTGTAGGTCCGAAAAAGCATGGCCTTTGAAAAGAATACAAGTACAATTAAACGGAAAAGGAAACAAATAGACTCGAGAGGGAAACACTCACTGACGTGCGAACGCGGAGGGATTCCCCCATGCAAACTCTAGAGAACCTGCTCCAATAAAGAGAGGATCGCCCGCCAGCAGATGTGTTTAATTTAGAGAGGGAATCAGTTAATTCGCGTGACAGTACCATAAAGCGAGTGATTGGCAGACGTATAGCTGGCAGACACCCGTACTCTCAAAAAGTCTCAGAGAAAAATAAAAGACGGAAGAAAGGAAGCCTAGAATAAGCTCTCTCTGTTGGTTTTTCTGTCCGTCTGCCCGTCTGTACGTCTGTGCGTTAGTCCGTCTGTCTATCTATCTGTTTGTTAGCCTGTCTCCCATCCGGATTCATAGCGAGTAAAAATGGAAGAAAGACACAAGAAAACGAAAGAAGAAGAAAGCCATATAGTCTGTCTGCCCTCCCTTGCTCTTACGCACGCACACACAAACTTTGTGCTTTGAGGAAACTGACCATCTTTGCCGTCTATGTCCTCCGAATCGCAAACAACCCCTTCTCTCCCCGAATGTGCATTGGCGCACTTCATATCATTATCAACCACCCATTTTCCCTCCTGTTCGAGCACTCTCTACAGACCGATCGTTTCATCAGGTGTCTCTGTAAAACTGGGTGCAAAGGTGGGCGCCGTGTCTGTTCCAATAAACGGCCCTATGCACCATGCTCCACTCTCTCTGATTCAGAAGTAAAGGTACATGTTGGAGACTTTACAAAGGAAAACGGGGCAGTCACAACAGGATAGGGCATCCAGCCTGCTGTAGTGTCCATTGATGATTGAGGAATAGCCTTTTCTGCTGAGTAGCCTGATATGTTGTGACTCTCTCAGCAATTCTGTCTCCCCTTTCCGCCCGTCCACCGGCCATTTCATCGTTCCGCCCTTCCGCCCCCTTATCAGGAAGGCAGCGCTTATTTGCTGACATATCATGGGTGTCTGATTCTCTTCGCAACTGTGTGAGAGAGTGGTCTAGAGATTTTATGTTGTCTTCAAGGCTCGTGGACTGTAAGACCTCTGTAGGTACGAGACCCTTTCGAACATCTGACGTAAAAGGACCAGAATTACGGAGACTGCCAAGCAAAGTTTATGAAGAAGTTAAACTGTTGTTCAGGTGCTCCAAAACTTCTCTGGGCCGTGCTGAAGGAGCCTTCTTTGAGTCTGCTGGCTTTTTATTTGTAATACACGCCGTTTTATTTGTCAAAGAGAGAAATGGAGAGAAATGAAGCTTCTTTCATCTGAAAGTGTATACATAAAGAGAGGCCGGAGCTTGAACTTTATTTATTTATTTTTTTACGTAAACAACAGTTCTTCTAGTCTGGTAGTCGAGCATTAACTTGCATGATTTATACAGAGAAAAATGAAATGCACGGACTTTTAAATTTTGCGCGCATTGCATGCGCGAGCCTCCCTCCATGCACCAGCTAGAACATGCGTACAATGCATGTACAAGTTTACCAAGATAAGATAAGACAAGACAAGGGCATGCACGAAGGGTAATAGGTCGACCATATATTCATATAACTCATGCATACATGGAAGCAACATAACCGAGAAAATATGTACATGAACATGCATTTTCAGTTACTTACTGCATTTGACATCATTATGATTTAAAAAAATAAAGTTATTTAGTAGTGTCGTTGTTCAAGTTCCTTAATTGACAAGCAAAAAACGAATTGAAAGATTAATTGAAAACGTCCCTTATAAGTAATCAGAAAGATTAATTGAAAGATTAATTAAAAATAATCAGAACAAGTTTTGAACAACTAATATATACCGTAGGCCTTAATTACAATATGTTATCTCACTGGGATATTTTATAATTTGATGATTGAGGGTTTTTTCATGCATGCCGCGTCTCTATATATGAGAGGCAGATCTAACCTAGTTTGTCGATTTGTTCCGTCCTACGACCACAAGCGACGAAAATATGTATGACTTCGATCACCCTGATACAGCTGATCAATCGCAGCTTCACAACAGGTTGGACAATCAAAAGAGAGAGAAAAGAGACAGAGGGGATGCAGGGCAGAACCTTCGAAACACTTCAGTTCTTTCATTGAAAAAAGGCTACCCTTTTAATCAGAAAGACTTTAATTATGCAGAGGTGCATCGTGCACGTCTTCCATCCCTTCAAAGATTCTGAACTCCTGCTTTAAATACTAGTTTAAACACCCCATCAAAACTCTTTCTTTAAACTCAGTTCCCCAAACTTTTTCAATTCATTTGTTTGTACTTTTATCTATCCCTCTTCTGTCTTCTCGCATTGCCAAAGAAATTCCTTCAGTTTGCGCCCTCCCAGTCAAAAGACCCAGAGAACGTGGCCACTTCCCTCCCGAGCAGACCCTTGGGCTGGAAGGGGCCCTTTGTGCCCCTCCTGCTGTGGATGGAGGACAGAAGGTTTACTGCGACAAAACACTGCAGAGTGCAGGACAAGAGCTTGTAGTAGCAGTCCATCAACCTTGCTTGGACTGCTTTGTCTCCCTCCCTACCCCTCACCCTCCCTGCTTTCAACTTTGCCACTTCCTTTAAAAACCTTACTACACCCTCCCCTGGTCTTCCATAAGTTTCAAAAACAAGCGGCATGAAACGGAAACCGATTTCGTGGCAGATCTCCCCAGACCTGTCGTTCTTCACTTTCTCTATTCCCCTCGCTGCTGACCCTGCTGTTTTTGTAAACCGGCGCAGACGGTTAGCATCGATAGAAAATAGATGGGTGACAGCGATGTCGGCAAGCACTGTGTCTCCGGACGGGAGCCTCACGAGAAAATCGGGGCGTTTCTGTCTCTCTTCAACTAAACGGGTTGCGTAGGCTCTCTTATCACGTAGCAGTGACAGAGGCCTTGAAGGAGGGAGTAACTTTAAAGGCATCCTTCATTTATTCATGCCGCCATCAGACTCCCCCCCCTGTCTCGCAGGTCTGTGCATGTCGTCCTTCCACGTCCAGCGCCGGGGCTCCACACGCACACATAGGGTTTCTTCTGATCTCTGAAATGGACAAGCCGAGGCAGAGATGGATGGCTGTGATGAAAAAGTTTGGAGAAATACGAGTCCAACCTGAAGACGGTATGGCTGTCAGCCAAGCGGAGGCGCCTGTGCCTGCACAATTTCATAGTGAATTTACATTCTATAAATGGTAACTGAGATTTATATAATTCATTTAAATTCACTGTTTAAATTCATCTAAATTTATGTTACCCCCCTGACTCTGTCGACTAAAAGTTTGGGGTCCTATCAAGTTCTGTTTTTTTTCTGCACTTTTCCGGCGCTTTAGACCAAAAGTATGTTCAACTTCTGCAGGGTGGTCATTCTTAGTAGTATGAAATAAAATAAATATAAAAAAATGACAAAAATTCATTAAAATTAAATTTAGAATTAAAAAAAAATCTAGTAAAAACGAGTGAAATTAATAGAAATTCAATGAAATTTAAACCTATTTAGTTTATAATTTGCTAAATTATTATTAATGATAAATTGTTTATACTAGTTTATACTAGGAATGCTAACACATATTCCGTCACTCAAAGTTGTTGGCATCACATGTCTGTCTCTTTCCACGGTCAAACGCATGCATACATATAAGTGAAAATAATCTGCGCGCACGCAATCAGAACGGCACAATGCGCGCGCGAATATTTGCAAACGTGCAGAACGGCGAGCATCTACCTTCTTGAACAAGGAGATCACCATCTCTCAGCAGTCAAGACAGCCATACACGGGTTGAAAACCCACAGAGAGCCCCTTGTCTTTCATGGCTTGAAGGGAAGAGAACTCCATCTCGCCGGCTGTTCCGATGCCATGTGGAACCGCCCAAAGTACGAAGGCAGGCAGGGGGACATGATGATGCTCAATGATGAGTTGTGGGACCTAAAACGAGATGGGCCCAAGAATGTCATCTCGTGGGACCTCTCTAAGGACAAAAGCAAGCATAGCTCGTCATCAATTGGTGAGTTGATTGCCGTCTGTCGTTTGATCAAACGCATTCCAAGGTGTGCACGATTCATTCAAAAGTTGTGGGGGAGAGATCCGATCATTTCGATCTTTGTCAACAACGGGGCACTACATGATTGGGTCAGATCAGGGATTTTGGACACAGACACCGAGTATCAGGGGATGCTCGATTATGTCCTTCAGCAGATCCAGAAGTGGGGGGTGCGTATGCAATGGATCACAAGACGTGCACAGCCAGCAAATTGTCTGTGCAAACCTATCTGGTTCACGGAATCAATCTACAAATGAAACAACTCGCAGTTTCGCTCGATTCATGCAGTATCGATCAAGCCTGTGATCTATCAAAAGATTCACTTGCTCACCTGCTTGGGGGGTGAATCAGAACGGCGCAATGCGCGCGCGAATATTTATAAACGTGCAGAACGGCGCAATGCGCGTGCAAATATTTGCAAACGTGCAGAAATAAAATGCATGCATGCAAAAGCATGTTTGAGGTAATTCAAATTGACGTTCATGCATTCGTGGTCAATGTAAGACACAAAAGCAGACAAAGACTACTCTGGGCAACTGCCAGAGGTTTCGCGTAAGAAGTAGATCTTCATGTCGATCATGTCTAGAGTGCTAGCTCTAATCAGAACGGCGCAATGCGCGCGCGAATATTTGTAAACGTGCAGAAATAAAATGCATGCATGCAAAAGCATGTTTGAGGTAATTCAAATTGACGTTCATGCATTCGTGGTCAATGCAAGACACAAAAGCAGACAAAGACTACTCTGGGCAACTGCCAGAGGTTTCGCGTAAGAAGTAGATCTTCATGTCAATCATGTCTAGAGCGCTAGCTCTTTCTGCTGGTGCTCTCTGCATGCGGGCAAAGACCTGTCCCGTGTTCTCTTGTCCAAAGACTTGACCGATAGAGAGCTTAATCTGCTTCTCTCTGTCTGTCGTTGCTAACCTTCGGCTTGTAAGTCTGGGTTTCTCTCTGTGCTGCCAGAGGGATGACAGATGAAACAGGTTCCCGTCTTTACTTCCCGGTTCTGGGAGTAAAGGATAGTTTCGAAGGTTTCAAGCTGGACTGCACCGCCATCTGCAAGGGTGACCCCGCTTTCAAAAAGCTGAGCAAGGATGAGCAGCTGTCAAAAGTTGCGACAGCCCTCTTCCGATCAGCAAAGGGGCATCCAGACTGCGGAGAGCAGGTGATCTCCTTGTTCAAGAAGGTAGATGCTCCTGAGTTCTCAAATGGGAACACCTCCGCCCCAGACACGAACTGGGACAAGTTCTGTACGACCATGTGGGAGACTATCAGGATCCCGCTAGAAAAGAAGGACAGAGAGAAGAAAGAGGCAGTGAAGGCAGAGTACACGGAGTTCTCGAAGTCGCTTGTATTCGACCGCATTTCCAAGTGGACTGTGAAGTGGAGGTTGATAGAGCAAAAGGCAGCCGAAGTAGGAGTAATGATCACAGATGAGGACAAGGCCACGCACCTTCTGAAGTCCATCTCCCGGCACTCGCCGTCCCTTCACGCCATCTTGAAGGTGACGATGGATGCAGCCGACCAAGAGGATCCAAAAAAGATCCTTGACAAACTAAAAGGCCTTCAGGAAACGCAGGAGGGAGATTCGTGGTCTTTGGTTGGTGATGCTCTCGGTGGGGGAGGTGGCAGTGCCTTACCTACACAAACAGCAGCTAAGGGTCCAAAGGTAAAGGAAGAGTTTGCCGGTCTCGTTTCTGTCATGCAGCAGACAGTGCAAGAGCAGCTCCGTCTGGCAGGTTTTGTTGGCCCTGGAAATGTTCCTGCCCGGTCTTCAAATGGAAAGGGGGGAAAGGGGCAAAGCAGGGGAAGGAACCAAAGCGGCAGAGGGGGCTCTAGCGGCGCAGGGGGTGCACAGAGAGGTCCTCCCAATCACGGAAGAGGTTCCTGCGATGCTTGTCCCAGATGTGCACGCCCTGGTGGTCACGATGCGGGCTTCCCATGCCCTGCACTCGGACGCACCTGTGGCTACAAACCCTGCGGTAGAAAGGGGCACGACGCAGTCGCGTGCAGGATGAGAAAGAGGGATGAAGAAAACAAGCAGCCGGGGAAGAGCGGACCGAGAGGGCCCCAAGGGTATGCAGGCCAGGTTGGAGGGGGAAAGGAGTCATCCGAGCAAGGAATCCGTGTACGTGACAGGATCACGGTCACGGACATGGCGTTTCTCTCCGTCGGTGCATGCACGGGACAGACGAAACGTCCATCTCCTCCGATCGACAAGTTTGTGGCCGATACAGGTGCTACAGACAACATAGGCTCCACCCGTGTGTTCGGACGGTACGTGATTGCGCATAAGCCGTCCACCCGAGATTTCAGACAGGCCCACGGAGACGCCCCTGCTGTGCAAACCGAAATGGAGTGCATAGTTGCCCTCCCAGTGACACTTCTGGAGGGGGAGCCAGACAACTGGCAGCAACGCACAGACGAGCCACTCGTGATCCGCATGTGGCTGTCTGAAGATGACTCTGCCCATTCCTTTCTATCCCCCGAAGTGATAAACAACGACAAAGCCGATGCAGTCAACTCCCACTGCGTGTTTGAGGACATTTGGGGGAGAAGGAAGAAAGTCAAAATTGACTACCCCAGGGGGGATGACAAATTCGCTGTTCCCATGGTGCAGTTGCACCCCGAACGATTTCAACATTTGGAGTTGGGAGGGGCACATAGACTGGCAGCAGCCGTGTCCGCAAGCAGACACAGCCAGCGACTGAAGGAAGCCGACGAGGAGACGTGTATGACTTGGCACAGAAGACTTATGCACCAAGGTAAGGAGAGGTTAGAAGAGACCCTAAAAGAAGAAGGTCTTCGCATGAGTCATGCAGCGTGGCAAAAAGTCTATGCTGACTGTCGTGTCTGTGAAAGGAGAAATGCAATCTTTCCGTCTCTCCATGCAGTTCCCGACCGCCGATCGTGAGTCACTCGGTTCGGACAGGTTGTCTACTGGGACCACTGGTTCATTAATGACAGTGGTGGCGTGGGAGGGAAGGGTGAGTACGCAGTTTCCTTCATGCTCGACGACTACACCGGCAAATGGGACATGATGGCAGGCGCCAACCGCAAGGTGGAAGGCGACCTGGGCGCACACCTGCTCAGATGGAAGGCACGCTATGGCAGCTTTCCCGAGTCCATTGAGGCAGACAAGGCGCAGGAGCTGTAGGCAGCGGGGAGGAAATGGCATATCGCCATGGTGCCAGCGCCACCGTACTGTTATGGTCCACATGGGACGATTGACACCGCCACCCGTACAGCTCGAGTTCTAGTGCAGACTGCACTGGAAGAGCTGAACCTGCCGAAGGTCTTGTACAAGCACGTGCTCGACGGCATTTGTGAGACCTGGAACAAGACCTACAACAAACAGATTGGCATGACTCCTGCAGAGAAACATTTGGGCTTCCCACCCGTGCGGACGTTCATGTTTGGAGATCAGGTTGTGGTGAAAATGAATGAGAAGAGCCTGGAGCTGGCAGGAGTGGAGGTCACATATCTCTACAAAGAAAATTCTCATCTTGCCACTGTTCTCCGTAGAGCACCCGTCTTGGGTAAGGGCACAGAGACCCACACTGTGCTTGAAGTCCACCCAGCATGGCTGAAGCCGGTCAGGCGAGGCCTGAACAAGTCATGGCTGGGGCGCCGACAAAAGTGGGAGGTTCTAGAGGCTCGTCACTGGTTGGACATCCAAGCACAGAAGCAGCAGCAGGCACCAGCCGTGCTCCACGGTCCGTCCCTGTCCCCTGTGTCCGTGTTTCCGATTCCTTCTCAGTCCAGACCGCGAGAGGTCGGGGGTGCCGCCGCGCATGGCCCGGGTGTTGCGGGGTCGGAAGTCTGAGGAAGGGTTGAGGGAGACGGCAATGGAGAAGGGGTGGAGGCGCGAAAGTACAGCGGTATCTGGGCTCAAACAGGCAGAGGGGGGGCATTGCAGCCTTTCATTGTCCGACAAAAAAACAGCAGAAGCGTGCAGGTCAATGAATTCGACCAGACGCCAGCTGGAGAAGCTAGAGTCGGGGGTATACGTCACAACAACATCAACCACCGACTCGTTGTCTCCCGCTTTCAGTGGTCCGAGGGACAGCCCTTTCCGTCTGCTCCGGAGACGGCCAACGCAGCCGTGTCTCCCGTTGCCTCTCCCGAGGCCGTGCCTGCGGTCGTCCCTCCATCCGCCTCTGCAGACGCGGCTGCTCAGCCGTCGGGGGTGAATCAAGAAGAAGAGGAGTGGGGGAGAGTGAAGGAGGAACTGTTCGGAGATAGAGTTTTGGAGATGAAAGCAGAGGAAGGGCAGGTTCAAGAGGAAGGTGGTGCCATGCTGATCGCAAAGCAGGGGCAGCCTACCTTGCCTCAAACGCAATCCAATCGTCCGTCTCCTCCCACAAAGATCCCATACAGCCGCCGCATGCTGCAGTGGGACTCTGACGTCCGTAGATACTCAGAGGAATTTGGGGGAGACGCTCCGTTTCTCGCTCTGGCTAGCTTCTGAAAGGGAGCAACCATGCTTCCTGCCAGCAGAGAAGAGATCGCAAGAGGGGAATTTTGGGAGGCTGACGTCAAAGAGTGGGCAGCCATCCTTCACACAAAGACGATCGGAAAGCGCCGCTCACACCTTGAGCTTGCTGCCGTGCTCAACATGGGTTTTGCCAGAAACCATAAAGAAGATTTGAGCAAGGGACCCGGGGGGAGAAAGAAGAAGACGCGCATTTATGTTGCAGGGTACGATGACCTAAGGAAGGTGGACACATTCAGTGGCACTCCCAACCGCGACTGCTTTCTTCTCACCCTCCTGTATGTTGCTACTCGGGGGTTTGAGGTGGAGTTGGTGGATATTAAGAATGCATTCCTCCAGTCCCCCGATGACCACATAGAGCGCGTGGGGGTGCGCATCCCGAAGAGCATTCCCACCATGCCTGCACAGAAGCCTTCTTTTCTCACTGAGTACAGCGATGCCAAGTGGGGAGAGATAAGGAAAGAGGCAGAGAGAGTGGTCCCAGGTCAGATCTACAAACTTAGCAATGCCCTCTACGGCACCCTTGCAGCACCTGCACTGTGGGGGAAGGAATTGAGGAGGGGGCAGGAGGAGCTGGGGTTTGTTCCTGTTGAGCAGTCAATCGCAGTCAGAAGGGAGGTGGAAGACGAACCCGCACAGGACGTGCAAGCTACGCATGTAGACGACATTTTCGGGGCAGGAGAGAGAACGGAAGAGGCGTTCGATGTGTTGGGGGAGAGATTCAAGATCGGTTCCCGAATAAAAGTGAATGTGGGGTCCAAGGCAAAGTACATTGGGATGGATATGTACCGTCCCGATGCACACACCTTCGAACTCACGTCCGAGAGTTACCTCGAAGGCATTGACGTCGATGCAATTCCGGGGAAACTGAAGAAATCCTTGTCCGAAAAAGACGTCGCTCCAGCCGAGGAGCAAGATGTGGACATGTCCCTACAGGGGGTTTATCAGGAGGCAAATGGTATGTTGGGGTGGGCTGTTTATCTCAACTGGAAGAGAGCACTCTGGTTTTCCCTCCTCAGCAAAGCAACCACCAAACCCACCGCCCGCCATCTCTCAGCAGTTAAGACAGCCATACATGGGTTGAAAACCCACAGAGAGCCCCTTGTCCTTCATGGCTTGAAGAGAAGAGAACTCTATCTCGCCGGCTGTTCCGATGCCATGTGGAACCGCCCGAAGTACGAAGGCAGGCAAGGGGACATGATGATGCTCAATGATGAGTCGTGGGATCTAGAACGAGATGGGCCCCAGAATGTCATCTCGTGGGACTTATCCAAGGACAAAAGCAAGCACAGCTCGTCATCAATTAGTGAGTTGATTGCCGTCTGTCGTCTGATTAAACGTATCCCAAGGTGTGCACGATTCATTCGAAAGTTGTGGGGGAGAGATCCGATCATTTCGATCTTTGTCGACAACGGGGCACTACATGATTGGGTCAGATCAGGGATTTTGGACACAGACACCGAGTATCGGGGGATGCTCGATTACGTCCTTCAGCAGATCCAGAAGTGGGGGGTGCATATGCAGTGGATCACAAGACGTGCACAGCCAGCAAATTGTCTGTGCAAACCCATCTGGTTCACGGAATCAATCTACAAATGAAACAACTCGCAGTTTTGCTCAATTCATGCAGTATCGATCAAGCCTGTAATCTATCAAAAGATTCACTTGCTCACCTGCTCGGGGGGTGAATCAGAACGGCGCAATGCGCGCGCGATTATTTGCAAACGTGCAGAACGGCGCAATACGTGCGCGAATATTTGCAAACGTGCAGAAATAAAATGCATGCATGCAAAAGCATCTTTGAGGCAATTCAAATTGATGTTCATGCATTCGTAGTCAATGCAAGACACAAAAGCAGACAAAGACTACTCTGGGCAACTGCCAGAGGTTTCGCGTAAGAAGTAGATCTTCATGTCGATCATGTCTAGAGCGCTAGCTCTTTCTGCTATTTTTTTTTTTATTATTTTATTGGAAGTGCCAAACATATAACAAAAACGTATCTAACTACAAAACCTACGTTTGCTAAGTTTGCTTGGACCTTTAACCATCAGACTAAAAAAAAAAAAAATAAAAAAAATCTTGACATGTCTATTCTTTTTTTTTTTTACCACTGTGCATCGCCTAGGTCTCATAGTAACATCTACGATAATACATGGTACAACAATAGAAGATAAAATTGTTTTAAACTGATTGTTTAGAGTGATATAAGCTTGATTAAACGAATATATAGATAGATGCTAACTTCGGGAAAGTTCATGACGAGATTGCTGTCTGATCGATGTCTCAGGTCATGCATACCCATATATCTCTGCATTATAAGTCAATTTACTTCTATTGTTAAAAGAATGAATTGCTGAAACAGTACTAATCTTGATGCTATGAAAATACTAGGCATTTTTTATTTTTACTATAGTGCATGCCCTAGCATGATTTTAGAAATACTAAACACCTACAGTGTAATATGCCATAGCTGCCTTAGTGTTTCCCTAATAAATTCTATTTAAATGCTAGTGCAATTTTCGTATTTACTTAGTAGTTTATCTATCTGAACAGGGTAAACCGTGATCCTTTTCCTTTCTAAAATGCATGACTGGTATGTCTATTTGGAATAGTCCTCTTAGTATGTACATCGTAGTTTTGTGTCCTTTTGTGTCCTTTCTTTGTAATAATTTTCCCCGGTTTTCCCTCTTAACAGAGCCACTGCCCTTTCTATGCATATAACGCCCGTAACTTTCCCATTGATGTACGTCAACGCATCCCAGCAGTGACCTATGTGATAATGGACTTTATTTCGCCTGTGTAAGGGGCTCTCAGATAGCAAAAAAATTAAAAACACTTTATATAGCAAAATTAAGCCTACATATAGCATAGTTATGACTTTTCTAACACTTTTAAAGGTTTTTTACATGTTCTAGCTTGTTTAGAAGATTACATATGTTCTTCAAAAAAGCTTTAAAAAGGTTTTATAACTATAGGGGCAACATAAGCATCATGGAGGTGGGAATCATCATGAGATAAAAATGTAGTCTAGCTAGGGATGTTTCCATAAAAACGCCAGCATCTGTTAAGTATTTGGCACACAGATTTGTTTACTAGATCTAGTGAGCCTTCGGAATTGCATACTCAGCCCCTGTACTGACGCTGAGGCCCCGCCGCCGCCCGCTGCCCCACTTGGCACCCCGACCTAGTACCCCCTCAGATCTTTCTGTCTATACCATGCAGTGCCCCGTTAAGCACATCATCTGTCGCCAGTAACCCCGCAATGCCAAGAGACACAAGCTGTGCATTGTCTTCGTTGTCTGCATCGTTGTTTTCTATCTGTTGATCCTGTGCATTGCCAGTCCCAGGCACTGGCAATCTAAGGAACTCCCCCTGCGCTCCTACCCCCGTCTATATTGCACCCATAGTTAGAAAGCCTTATTAAAGCTTTTTTAAGGCAAATATATAATCTTTCAAACAAGCTAAAACATGTAAAAAACCTTTAAAAGTGTTTAAAAAGTCATAAGTATGCTATATATAGGCTTAATTTTACTATACAAAGTGTTTTTAATTTTTTTACTATCTGAGAGCCCCAAATAGGGTCCATTATCGCATAGATCACTGCCGGGATGCGCAATATTACATAAGAGCATGCATGCAACAAGAAACAAAATATACGATCCATCCATATACACCAAACAGCACCAAATAGGCGCTATACAGGCTTGACCAAAACCCCGCGCCGCCGCCATGGGTCATGATGGGTCATGTACTAGCGAAACATTGTTTCGCTAGCGTTAAAACCTTGCCGAAATTTCGCTCACACGTGGTACCTTTACCAGAGTTTTATCTAGCTACCAAACTTTCGCTAGTCAGTGTCTAGCAAGCCTCTATGATACCTGTACAACACATTTGCAACACCGTGCAACACGTGTGTAACAGTGTGTAACATGTATATAGCAGTATGCAACACTCTCATAGATTTTTTTTAATTTCCCCCAAATAGGTTAACTATTGTTAAGTACAGTGTTTACTTATTAATGATACCCAAAGTTGTTTTTGTTATTCAGTTTTGAAGAGTTTTTGAGTACGCCGTAGAGACAAAATTTTTTTTTTGATACCTGTTTTATCATCTTTCACCAAATTTTCATAAGCTTTACTAAACTTTCGTAAGCTAAAAATCCCTGCCAATGTTTCGCCAGTGCATGACCCGTGGCCGCCGCAGCAGTGTATGACAGTAATTTGGGCTTTGGTTTTTTTTTTTTCTCTATCTTCGTCTACATGCATCCAACCATGATACATATGTCAGGCATGCACGACCAGAAAAAGAAATTGAATTTCGAATAAGAAAGGAGTGAACAAGAATTTTTCGGAATTTTCCCTAGGAATTTTCTTGTTTGAGGTACAGTCTATCATACAAATAAAGAGTTAAATGAAAGCAGTTCATGTGTGCAATCCGTGACCGTCTGTGTCTTTCGTTTGTCTTTGTTTATGGACAATGTCATGGCATGCAGACTGCCAGTCCGAAGAGTATATGTCCGTCTCGAAATGAGTGCAAGATTTCCCCTTAGGGGGAGCTGACACAAGCTGTACGTATTTACTATATGTTTACCCTATTTTTCTATAGTATAACTGCTTCCTCGTATGAGGCAGTTCATGTTTGAATGAAGGCATCAGGACAGAGAGCATGAGAATAGAAGAAAAGGATAGACGAGGGTTCGGTTGGATGGACGAATCAATGAGGTAAGCGAAACTCCTTTTTAAGAGGACCCCTGGTGACCATCTGGCAAGGATAGATCAGTGGATCACTCAAAAAGATAATTCTTCTCTTCGTTCATTCATTCACAGGTATTGGTGAGTCTAGGAGTGCAACCCAGTGGGAGTGTACCAAGCAGGGGGTGCTTAAATCGGTGCTTATTTACTGTGTTCTGACCCCGCTCACAGGGCTTCTACCTTCTAGCTCACATTTCAGGACGCCGGTGCTCATGAGTGTATATCGTGAAAAAGTAGACTAAGTGAGTGTTTAAATTTTTAGAATAAAAAAATCTTACTTAATCTAACCTAAACCTAAGTTTAAAAAACACCTAGGTTGATTGACTAGTTGATTGATTGATTGATATATACATTTTAAACTTAACTATATTTAAAACTGCAGTTTAACTAGGTCTATCACAAAGAAAAAAAAATAAATTAAAGCTAATTCTTGCTTAATTTTTTTTTTAAGGTAGTGGACATAACAAACAACTGTTGTTTAGGTGTTGTATAGGTGTTGTTTGGGTGTTGCACAACTGCTGCTTTGGTGTTGCGCAAAAAAATAAAAATAAAAAAAAAATTAAGGCAACTTTTCACTTAATTTTTTTTTTTTCCTGTGATACGCCTAGCAGTTTAACCTAGAGTTTAACTGCAATTTCAAATATAACTATTATTTGAAATTTATAGTGTAAATGTTCAACTTAACTTGAATATTCGAGTTATATCTTTAGGTTTAGATTCATAGTCATAGCCTTCAAGTTGGGCCGGTACTAGGGCCGGTATGACATCATACAGAAATGTCACTGCGGCAGTTTATTGGCATACAGAAATTAATTCGTTCACTCAATCTGAGTGGCTCCTACTCGATTAACCTGGGCTCCATGCATAGGACATTTCAAGACAAGCTTGGAACTATACGCTTGGATTCGCCTTGGAAGAGTACGCGGCCCCTTAATTCGTTTTAATCTTAAACTCGTCTGCCAGACGGAGCAGAACTCAGAGAAAACAATCGACTCGGATAGAAAAAAAAACATAAAAAAAATTGTACAGCACAGAACGGTCGGAACCTAGGCATACAACAAAAACTACCTCTGAGACCCCTCCACCCGGTCTTAAATTTAGTTTAGATACAATGTATATCAACGGACCATTATTATTAGGATTAGTAGTAACATTATTAAGCATCATTATTCAAAAAATCAACTTTGAAATATTCTTTTCTAAATTTTTCTAGGCCGGTAGTCTTAGTTGTTGATCAAAAATTTTTTATATCGATTGGCAATCGTTTGTCAATTATTTGACAGAGTTTTATGTTTGATGTTAACCTCCAATTTTGATGGAGCTTAATTGATGAACAGGGATACCATTTTCTTCTGCGTTGCTAAGACTCTCATGTAGCACTCTTTGTGGTACACAAGACACAGCTTGCCACTTGACGCAGGTTTTTCAAAAATCTCAAGCGCGGGTAGAGCTGACAAGTCCCCACTTGATCTCTTTATCAATTCCTTCTCGGCTGCTGCCCCATCTGTCCCCTGCCCACCCTTTTTGTCTGTATCGTCAGACTGCCAGTCTGCTGAACTTGCTTCAGTTTTCCCTTTTCCAACACCCACAATGCCTCGCTCTTTCACAAACGCAATCGGTGCCAACGACTTAGGATGTGCACAAATGGCACCCTGGAAGACGTTCTGCTTCCAATCAGGGGACCAGATCTCCTCAAACCCCTCCGAACAGGAGGCACAGAGACGGGGAACAACCTGAGTGGGGACTTCAGGGTCAATGCCCTCTGCATCCCGCTGATAGCGTGCGATCTTTTCGAACGCCCGGTCCTTTTCCCCAGTACTCTTCAACCCTGGCGGTTCTGGAAGGGAAGAAGACGAATCAGTCCTCCCCTCCTTTTTGACGGGCAACGAGGCAGACATCTTGCCCACCGCCTGTCCCACCTTTACTTCCCCTTTTTCAGCCGTCTGCCCCCCCTGCTTGTTATCTTTGGATTGGTCTGGATTCAGCAGCTTCCAAGGGGAGGAATCAAGGAGAGACGGGGAAAAATCTAGATTCGGTTTACGGCTCCAATTTTTCAGAGAAGGCAGAAAGGGACGGCTCTGCTGTGTGTCCTGCCTGTCTTCTCCCTTCCATCGGTTGGAGAGAACATACTCTCCATTCATGTGGGAGTCTATAGCAACACCCCCCCCCTTCTCTTTGTCACGAGCTATGCGCCTCCTCCCTACGCTGTCCATCTGAAAAGGGAATGGCCCCCCCTCCCCCCCATCCGATATGGAACAGACAGTGCGAACGACTCGGAGTCCGCAAATTTGACATTGACTTCTGTCCGGGTTGAAAAGTGCGTACAGAAGACTCTCGTTTGGACGTTTCCTCACAAAATTCTCATCCAAAACCGCCACACCACCCTCACCACCCTCCGGGGAAGCCCAAGATGATGCACCCTCCCCACCCACCTTTTGCTTTTCTTCCCCGCTAACCAACCTGGACAGCACTGAATTACCTTGCAGAATGGTGACCAGTGCTTCCACAGTCAACCCCCTCAGAACCACCTCCACGGCGTCTTTCTCTTCAACGACTTTCGGGACTATTGGTTTTGGGTCGGACACGGAAGGTCGAGGGAGGGAGCTGAGCAAAGACCGGAAATCCCCCATGGAGACGGACATCTCTGACGAGGTTGGCAATCCCGGAAAGCCGGTGAAAGGGGGAGCACCTCTCGAAGCCTGAGGTCTCCCCCCTCCTGCAATACCCAGTGCGGGTGGGGCCTCATCTGAGACTGCGGAGGGAATCTCAGAAGGCAACAACGCAACTCGAGGCGTCATGCGAATTGACGTCTCTGTCTCTGCCCTCTCTGTAGCCCTCCTGAGTTTTTTTGACTGCCGTCTCCGTTCTGCCTCCTCTAACAATTCCATTCTACGTCTCAGCAGCCGGAGCCGCGTGCCATCCACCACTGCTGGCTGCGCTTGGGCCGAGGCGGCCCCGACAGGCAGAGTTGGGGGAAGTTGATGACCACTAGCCCCCTCTTTTGTTGCACCCGGGGCTGCGTCTTTATCAAGAGTCAGGAGGTCCTGGTCGTGGTCTACTGGGATGGAGGAGACGGAAGACACAGAGGGGGCACATTGGAGACGAGACGGGTTTCTGGGTGGGAAGAGAAGGGGGGTCGCGGGAACGTGGGGGTGGTGAAGCGCGTGGAGAGTTGCGAGGGATTGTTGCTGCTGTGGGTGGAGATTTGGGTGAGAGATGATGGCTGCAGGCAGTGCGGGTGCTGCGTCGTCTTCGTCAGACGAGAAACGCGCCATTTCCTCGTCTTCGCCTTCAGACTGCTCCTTTGCCTCGAAAGATTCGAGGGAGACGTCGTCAGAGTGAATACTCTCAAGAGACGCGTCTCCTGATTCATCTACTTGAACTGACGTCTCCCTCTCCCTCTCTGTGTCCTCCGCAGAAATTCCTGCTGGTGCAGATTCTGCTGTGATCCCCCCTGGTGCCTGTGATTGTTGATGGGGGGCAGAGGCCGGCTGGGCTACGGCAGACGAAGACGAAGAGGAGGAAGGAAGCCCGCCCACCCCCACATCATCTGCCGAGGACGATTGCACCCCCCCTTCATCTTCTCCCTCGCCTTCGTCTTCCTGCTCATGCCTTCGTAGGCTGAGCGCAGAAGCTGCTGAGGACAGGCGAGCCACACTGCTGGCAGGGGTGCCACTTTCTGGCGGTGTGATTTCGGAAAACTGTGAGAGTCCGCCGACAGACCCCTCTCTTTCAGGAGACTCCCGTCTCTCTCCTGATCCGATTCCCCCCCCCTCCATTTCGACCTGCCCACTGTTGTCCCTCTTGCCTTTTGACTTTCCCAGGTTTTTTTCTCATACAGCAAGCAGTTCCAGCACACACACACGGAAACGACGACTGCACAAAAATAAAAGGGAGGCCGCGGACCAGAGAAAAAAATGGACAAGCCCGTTTGAATTCGGCATCGAATGACAAAGGAACAAAACAGATTAGTAGGAAAAAACAGGGACTACTCTGGCTTTCAGCTGACTCAGAGTCGCCCTCTCTCCAGTGATTCCAGGCATGTCCATTGAGAGGATGTGAAGGACAGAACCGTCGTCACGAAAGTTAAGTTGAGTTGAATTGTGAGGTCGCCGTCGCGAATTCTGTGGATTTTTGTGACAAAAAACATGAAAGCCGCGCGAAGCGACACCGCGCGCGCACGCGAGCGCGCACGCGCGCCTGCATGGCCCAAGAATTCATGGTACGCGCACATCACGCGCACAGGGTATAGCTACCTGCTTCGAAATGCCTTTGTCCTCCTTCGACCTTTTCATGATTGTGTACACTTTCCCATTCAAGAACAAAAAAATGTCTTGGCACAAAATAAAAGTACGTACCGTCTGAAATTTATTTTCATATTCATTTTTTCGCAAAGGTTATTTCAAGTTATATTAAGAGCGATTATAACGCAATAAAATTAACCCTTACAATTCTTTGCTCATGAAAATGATTCAAAACATCCAAACTAGGTTAGATCCGCCCCTCATATGTGGGAACCAAAGGTGTTTAGTCACTTGTGATTAGAATATATTTAATTATCCTATGAAGTGATTGAATATGATTAAATAAAGTGATTAATTAGCCAAAGTCCGATTCTTACTAGTCTTTAATACCTTTGGTCATTCTAATGGTGCGTGGTTTTTTTTTACGTTATAAAAACAAATGTTTTGGGAGTAGCTTAGAGGCTTGTGCATATCCAGTGCACTGCATGCATGGCCCAGCCCATACAGCCCGGGCCAGCCATGCATTCGCCGGCGCAGTCCAAATAATTTTGTACCCAGATAATTCTACTTGTTTGTACCCAGATAATTTTTTGCTCGACAGTGCTTGTGGTGTTTTGGTGTTTCACGTTCGAATGCTGAAAATGAAAAAGAGTGCATCTTACATAGTGTATATAGTAAGGCCTCCTTTCGCTATACAGTGTGTGCTGCAGTATGCATGCATGTTTTGGTGTAGTGTGTGCATGTTCATACAATGAGAACGTGTATGAACTTTCAACCACATATTCATATGATATGTTACTTGCTAGTTTAATAAATTTATAAATTGTAAAATTTTATAAAATTCTAGTAACACTGTAACACAGTCTAGTATAGTAACACTACTGCCTATTAACAGTGCCTAACAGCTAGATAGCCCCTGTTTATCTTTTTTAAAACTAATTTTTTATAGTTATAAACTGTATTTAAAAAAAAAAAATTAAAAATATAGCCCAGGGGGGACCCCCCCTTAATTAATTTAGGAATATATTCCTGATTATATTACTTTTGAAGTGAGTAACTAGTGAATAAATATATTCCATGATTAAACACCTTTGGTGGGGATGCGGCATGCATAACAAAACCCTCGATCACACCATTCAAAATATCTTCAAAAACGGATAAAATATGAGAAAATATAAGAAGTCAGACACTTACAGGGGAAAAAATCAATCTTTTTTTGTATAGTATGCTCACATATAGGCTTAAGCTCTATTCTACTGAAAGTAAATTAAAACAAATGCCAAAGTGAATTTAAGTGAATTAATTAAGTGAATGAATAAAGGAGTAAAAGAAGAAAAGAAAAAAAGAGGGAAGAAAAGAAAGGAGGAAAGAAGGAAGGAAGGAAGCAAGCAAGCAAGCAAACAAACAAGGGAGAGAAGGAAGGAAGGAAGGGAGGGAGGGAGGGTGGGACTAAGGGAGGGAGGGAGGAGGAGGGAGGAAAGAAGACAGGAAGAAAAGAACAAAGGAACGAACGAACGAACGAACGAACGAAGGAAGGAAGGAAGGAAGGAAGGAGGGATTGAATGAATGAACGAATGAATAAATGAATGGGTGAATCAATGAATCAATGCATGCATGAATAGATGAATGAATCGATGGATGGATGGATGGATGAATGAATCAATGAATCAGTGCGTGCATGAATGGATGAATCAATCGATTAATGGATGGATGGACGAATGAATATGGACGAGTGAAAATGAATGCATGCATGCAGTGCCATGAAGATGAATAAATCAATGGATGATCATGAACAAATGAATCGATAAAAGAAGTGCTGAACTGGCACAAATGAATGAATGAATGCATGCACAAATGGGTGAGTGAGTGGGTGAGTGAAAGTGAGCGTATGAATGACAGTTCCGGAATGAATAAAATGGAGAACGAATGGGCGACTCGGAATGAATGAATGGATGGATGCATGAGTGCACGAATACTAAGAATGACTCCTTTTGAGGGCACATACATCTAGACATGTCTGAGGTTGACAGAACCAGATGCGTGAGTGACACGGACTGTTTTTGTTCGCTTGTCTCAGGGACTGTGCACTTCTCCCGCATCACCCAACATCTGAAGCTGCGTTTGCAACCGTAACATCTCTACCGGCATCCGTATGAAGTCTCTTTTCAATGGCCTTTGCAACCTCAGGCCCGTTCCACGCAGCACCTAGAATACTTCCAGACCCATACCCGCACAGGTCTCTCACACCTAGTAACCACAACCCCCTATGAGAGGGGGACTCGCACTCTCCCGGCACAGGAAGCTGAAACCCCTTCAGCCCCTCCAGATGGCCAAGACAAGGCTCGTACCCAGTGGCCCACACGATGGCATCGATTTCGTATCGGAACACGGGTCTCTGCACGCTCACCCCATCCTTCTCCTCCTCATACACACCATTGGGATCCAATGAACCTTCACTCTGTTCGGTTTCTTTTCGCTTGTCCTCCCTTTCAGTCGCACCGGGAAGATGCCACACTGTATGCGGTGTGTCTGTGAACCACAAAAGCGCCCGAGCGTCCAAGTCCAGTGCGTGGGGGGAGCTGAGCGCCCTGGTGAAACACTCGCAGGACTCCATTGCCCTGACGACATCCGGAGTGCGAACGATTCGGGAGAAAACAAACGGAAACTCTGCTGTCCTCCTCTCCAGCCGGGCAGCGCTACGCTCTTCAAAAAGCCTCTTTCCCGTCTCCTCCTTGCTGTAAAATGCCGGCTTTGAACGCACACACCAGAGCGTCGTTTTGGCAATGGAGGAGAGAACTCCCAAAATTTGAGCACCGCTGTTCCCGCCCCCCACAACACACACCCTCTTATCTTTGAAGTCACTTAAAGGAAAACGTCCGAATTCGGAAGAGTGCAGCTGCATCACTTTCACACTGCCAACCCCCTCCTGTCCAATTTTGGGAATCTCCGGGGTGACTGGACGGTAGAAGCTCCCAGTGCAGCTCACTACGTGAACGCACTCTATCATCATGCCACACGCCGTCTCCACCACATACCCCCCGGAGGTCTGACAAACTACTGACACCACTCGCACGGGACGCACAACCTCCACACCTGCTGCCTTTTCAAAGTCCCGAAGATACTGTACGACATCATCGCGACAGGGGTAAGTGGATTCATCACCCCCGAAGTCCACATCGGCAAGGGAACTCTGCAGTCGAGTCGAGAAGAGTGTCAGAGTATTCCAGTGGTGCTGCCAAGTCGCACCTGCAGTCTCCTCCCTGTCAACAAGAACGTGCGACACCCCACTGTTTCGGAGATGCTGAGCACAAGCAAGGCCATTGTATCCAGCCCCAATCACACAAACATCGACTTTGAGAGCGTTGGAGCGTTCGCACTGTCCCATCCTCCCGGATGATTTGAGACCTGACACAATCTGTCTGATGAACTCTGATTAATCCATGCTTGTCTTTCAGTGATTTCAGCTTCACTGGGCTTTTTGCATGGGCCAGGCCGCACAAGCTCCTGCAAATATCAGAAAGGCTGAAATCACTGAAAGCAGATGGCAGCGTGCAATTGAAGGCAAAAAAATTGAAACCATCCCCGGGAATGGAGTGTGAAGAATCATGCAGGCATGCCTGACATATATGCCTGACAGATCCTGAGAGAGTGTAGACGCGCGCGGGCGTGGCATGACACAAAATTTAATTTGCAAGCATGCGTGCATGCAGGCCGCGCGCGAGGCCGCGCGCGCGCGGTCGAGGGACTCGAGGCCCGGCCGCCAAATGGACCGCATATGACCGCATGCTGCAGTTGCCTTTGCAATCTTCATGCAATCATGCACGGTCGATCGATCCGACACCTGCACTTTGACGATCGTCACGCTCGGTTCATCCTTCCATCTTCTCAACTAGCTGCTGAGTCGAAGTGGATCAATGCATGCTCTTCGACATTGGAAGCTGAACAATTAAGCAAGAAAAGCAAAGAGCGGCAAAGTACTTCAGACGCCCAAGAGCGACGGGTTACGCGGGCGTACTCCGTGTCTCTCTGCCATTGACTCTCTGGTTGTTGTCTTTCTTTGTCTTCATTCCGACAGCTGTCTACACTTGTGGCAGCAGAAGTGCCAAGCACCTTTTCGACCAAGGAAAGAAAACTTGAAATCAAAATGAATCTGTACTGGTTCCCCAAAGACGACCCAACTCGCTCTACATGGACGGCTCTCACGCCGGCTATCGATTTTCCCTCCGACTGGGGGCAGGGTCTTGCCATCACAACATACGATGGTGTCCCCGGTATCGAAACTGGTACAGAGGTCGTGCTCCACATTATACCTCACGTCTTTGGAAAAGGAGGGGTGGAGTCCGTGGTTTGCCTTGAGATTTGGAAGGTGCCTTCGAAGCCTGAGTTCAAATTCACAAAGACCGAGGACCTGATGGGAACAGATGCAAAAGTGCTGCTCCTCTCCAAAGCCATTGACATTGCCATTGAACCTCGCGACCTTCCTGCAGCTCTGATATTATTTGGAGCCGCCACCAAGGGAATTCGGAGAAACACAGGAAGGACGCAGAAAGTTGCCAACTTTGCCATCGTAAAGATGGAGAAGCGTGTTGCAGCCTTTGTGCTTGAGGCTCTGCAGCACCCGATATCCACCTTTGCCTCGTTTGCTGGAGACTCGCAGAAAGAGGACTCATTTGTGGCTTCCCTTTCTGCCCGCTTGACGGCTCTGCATCAGCACACGAACGCTGTGATCGCGCATCTCTTCAACAGAGCATTCGACGCCTGCATCATTTTCGACGACCCCCCCAACGACTTGCGGGACCGTCCTGCTGCTGATTTGTACTTCCAAGTGTTGTCCCGCACCTGTGGTGTGGACTCCATGTTCTGCTACAACGCGGGACTGAATGCGAAAAACAGAATGAAAGAACTCATGGACGCCAACACCGAAAAGATGAAAACCCGAGTGAGAGAACTCATGAAAAAAGACAGCAAAAACACCACGAGCCGGATGGAGGAGTTGGTGGGCGCCAACAGCGATTGCGGGAAGTCGCAGTGCGAGGCAGCCAGGTGGTGGAAGAAAGCAGAGAAGTACTGGTGGGAGTTTGCTAAGAGACTCGAGCAGACCTCTCCACCGAAGTTCGAGGACTTGGTGCATCTGAACTACGCCTTCGCGTGCCTGTACACATCGGACAACTGCCTCGTGCTCGAGAACGGCCCCCGCGGGAGAATTATTGGGAGTCACATGTCAGTCAAAGACAATCTTTTTTGCTTGCTTGCTGGCTCACTCGCTCACTCGCTGACTTAAATAACGGATCAATGATTCAATCAGGCAGCCTGAGGTATTAAGCAAACATTGACAAGACTTAGTACTTCCAATCAAGCAAACAGTCAGGCCGAGACAGTGCGTGGAAGATTTGGCAGCTGAATTCCTGAGCCAGTGTATCGTTCTCCTCCGAGTGGTCCTCACATAATCGAGTCACATTCTATAATTGTCAATGGACTCTGGCAGAATGCAGAAGCGCCATTGATTCTTGCAGCCGCACTTTTTGTTGAGAACTGAAGGCACTGCGGGTTCTGGACTGAATTATGTTTTGCGCTGCGTCTATTTGGTACCACAAATTTGTGCCTGCGTGCAGGCAGAGGGAGAAGCAGGTGTCCCGAGCGACCAATCTGATGATGCAGATCATGAAAGTCCACTTTCCCGGGCGATCCATCACTCCTGACACCATCTTTCAGTACGGGGTCGTCTTTTCCTCTGAGAAAGAGAGCGCTAGTGAGAGCGAAGCACGCAGAGACAAGGCCTTTACATGGATGGGAGCGGTTCGGACTCGGAAGTGTGATGTCTGCGGGAAGGAAGGGACGGAATTGAAGAAGTGAGCTGAAGCTCCGACCTGAGTTCTAAATCGTATGATCCTTGCAAAGTTTTAACCTTTACGCAAGTGGTGGTCGACTTTTGTCTTCATTTCTTTCTGTCGTTCTCTCTTGTCGTGATCCCTCTACCAGAGCTCTCCTCTTCATCTGGCAGTGCATTTCCGTTTCCTGTCTCTTCAGGTATCTTCAGGGATCGAGGCGGAAAGTGAGAAACAGCTTCGGAATGAGAGATTGAAATTTGCTCAATTACTGGTCTCTTCGCTTCCCTTCTCGTTCAGGTCGTTTGGGTGGATCATAAATGACACGAAGCTTTTCTTTTCTCTGCCTCTGTCTGTGCGTCTGTGTATGCAGGTGCGGCCAGTGCAAGAACAGAGAGTACTGCTCGGTTGAGTGCCAGAAGGTTGACTGGAAGACTCACAAGGAGCTCTGCAAGGCCAAGAAGGAGGCAAGGAGGAAGCTGGTGAAGCAGCATCGTGGAGACGCGTGATTGAATTGCCGTGCTGCTGATGCCCTCGCTACTGGCTCTGTCTTATACAATCAGCTGTGACCGTCGCGTACGGAATGGGGAAAAGAATCTTTCTATTTCTTCGTTCTTGTGTCAGCGTGTGCTCCTCCTTGTTTCGCTGTTTTTCTAATATTCTCACTTCGTTTTGCGTGGTGGGGGTGTAACTGAGGGATGGGGTCCCGGTGTGGATGTGTTTGAAAGACAGATGCGAGTTAGGTGTGGGGGGGAGACTCTCCGGGAGTGCGACACGGAATGATGGTCGGACAGTTACACGTGAGGGTCACATGGTACGTAGATCACTTGTGGTCTATGCCGGAATATTGGTTTGCAGTGGAATCTTGGGCTCCATAAAATTTGAAGGCTTTGCAGTCACACAATGCATTGGCAACTTTGCACCCAGTGTGTATGTCTAGTATGCAAGGGGAGAAGCAAAGAAATGTGTATGCCAGTGCTTTTATGCTGTCGTCGTGCATAGCATTGGTCTTCTGAAACACTGTTTTCAGCAGTCTTGTCGCATACAATTAATATACACGCAACTAGACACGCAGTCTAACGCAATCAATGAATCATTCTGAATAATCCTGATTTTCTCTCTATTTTCAAATATTTTTGAAGGAGTTTGAAACTTTTTTGAAAAAAAAAAAAAACATAGACTTAAAAAGAAATTATAATATATATGTGGAATGTTCTGAACCGAAAAAAATGAAATTTTAGCATAATTAATGGATAGCTAAATCTTTTAATGTATTGTTTTATAGGTGGTCTATTAATTAAAAGTAATTAAAAGAAGAAGAAAAAGAAATATGGTGTTATCATTATAAAAAATAAAAATATGCAAGTGAATTGATCGAATTGAATTGAGGCGGTTAAAACTGGTGAGCCACCACTTAGGCTCTGGCCAACCACGCAGTATTATTCTCTATAATATTTTTTATACATAGTCATACATTTTTTTTGCAGTATTATTCTAGCTGTGTTAATTAATTCAAATATAAAGATTTAATCTAGGATTTAATCTAGAATTTAATGTTCATTTGAATACCTACGCGGTTCTGCACATGCAGTCTAGTACGTTTTTTAAATAGATGTTTAAAATTTTTTCATAACTAATTAAGTCCACAAACGACTCTCACTGTGCAACCCCTCAAAGGCAATCAGCAGTCTTACAGCCTCTAGCTCTCACTCAGAGTGATAACTTTCTTTGGACTCCGACTCTCCGAGCTAGCCGGAAGTTCTCCCCCCCTTTCTCGGCATTGAAATATATAATTAAATTTTAGTATTATTTTACGTCCGAGGCCATTTCCTTTAATTAGTTTAGTTTTCCCGCCTGTGGATCGAAGCCCTCCTAGTTTTTACTGACAGTTAACAAATAATACTACGTGTAACCACGGTACATCAAAGACTCAAAGTTAAAACGTTGTGCCAGCATCTACATACATATGCTAGCTAGCACGCTATGGAAACATGCATTAATTGCACAAGTGTACGTACAGCCACAGTACATCTGATTCAGAGTTAGAACGTTGTGTTAGCTCTCTCTCCTCTCCTCCTTTCTGAACTCCAGCTCTTTCCTCTCTCTATCTCTTGCCCCTCTTTTTCTCTCGCCTCTTTTTTTTTGTTTCCTCTCTTTTTTTTCTTTCTTGTATCAGACCGGTTCTGAAGATGGGCTCGCCAGCGTCCCGAATATGAACAAATTGAAACAAGTCCGGGCGATACACGACGTCAGCTTAGCCAGCCTGAGCACAATCGCCTCGGTAAGGGCCCATGCAGTGTGACACTGAATGACAGGGAGGGAAGGTGCTGCACTGGCCCGCAGATCCATGCAGAGAGGAATCCGCGTGGCATGCGCGCGAGCACAAGTCGAAACTTGAATTTCCTTCAGGCCGTGGATCCGAAGTTCGAAGTCACGTACCGAATCTGCATGCCGATCTATCGGTAAGTTTTAGTTCGGGCTGGGAATCACCGCCGCTCCCTCTCTCTCCTCGAGAAGAGGCTCATGGACGCTGTATATGATCAGCTGGAAGTGGTACGTGGGGGCTCCGTACTGGTTGTAGGTCGTGTAGGTCTTGGGCCTCACACGGAAGCCCTTCGGCTCGAGGAATCCGTTCGCTCGGTCCGACCATCCGTCCTGCTCGAGTGTTGTTTGGCAGTGCTTTTGATGAGGGGTCCCCCCTCCTAGGCATTTACACTCCTTTTGACATTCTTTGTCAATGATCCCACAGGCCTCCTTCATCCATGTCTTCTCGAACACAGCCCTGACCTGCACACAGATTGCAAGAACCAGAAAGAAACAATTAAGCAGCTGCTCGATCATGCTGGGTTGCCTCTTTGAGCCTAGCTTTGAGCTGATATCCCTGCAACGCTCTCATACACAACTGCAGCACAAGTCAATCCGTTTCCCTGATGCATCATGTCTTCCTTCTCGCCCTATCTCCTTAAGCTCTGACCCGCTCTGACCTCAGTATCCTTTCCCCAGCCTTTATTCGTGCGGGCCTCGTCGCACGCCATCTTGGCCTTGGTGGAGCAGCAGTTCATCCCGTAGACGGCAATCGCAGTCGCATCCTTCTCCGTCGGGGCGCAACAAAGGCCTCCCATCGTTGTAGCTGCTGAATGATTCGATCTGCCGTGAAGGATGGACTACTCTTCAGTTCGCTGAGTCCTCAGATTGGTCACGCTGTTTGTGTCGTTGAGGCTTTTTGTGTGTCCCTCCGTTCTTCTTCTTCAGACTGAAGACTCAGCCAGTTCTGTCCTCTGGTAAGACCTGGCCTCTCAACGAGTATCACGATCTCTTGAGCGATTCTACGAGATGCCTATCTGCGCCTCCTTCCCACGTGCAGCCGTAAATCTCAATCTTATGCATGAGTTGCCTTTCTTGCGCATGCATGGATGCTCCATGGTAGTTCAGTGCTATGTAGGTCAGTCATTCATGCATTTTCGATCATGCATCGCGGCCGCGGCCGGGGCGCCGCAGCGCCACCGCGCGCCGTCCGCGCGAAATGATAATGCTTTTATATATAATATTAATAAAATTCGGGACTATGCATCTGTCCGGCCCTGCCAAGCGCCCCGTTGAATCTTGTGCTATACTTTTGTTGAAAAGCAAGCTGCACAATGGCGCGGCGGCGCGCGGGTGCATGTGCTGCGCATGCATGTGACTCGCAGGGGAAGACTGATAAGACTGAGGCCAAGAAAAGTGGGCCTCTTTGCTCTCCTAAGGGTGCTGGTGAGGGTTGCACTGCTCCAGCGTGAGGCGCAGTCAGAGTTAGCTCAATGAGATCGATCAGTTGAAGGAGGGAAGATCATTAAATTCGATGAGAGATGTTGGAGGAGATCTGAGAAGACTGCAGGGTCCGTATTAATAGATGGAGCCTCCATCATTTGTATATATTCTGCACAAAGGTTTCCGGCAAATTTCTACAGCCACCCAGTGTCTTCGCCCATCTCACCTCCTTTCCCGGTTTGTCACCTCGTGGCTAATTCTTGAGGGTGTTATTCTTTGTGTCACGTGTACCTCCGGTATCTGGTTGTCTCCCTCCGACTTCGATTGGCGGTTTGAATACTTGGCTTTCGGTCTCTCCGTGTGCCTTCGCCTTGCGCGTTTGCTCTTTCTCTGGAGAAACTCGCCGACCACTTTACAATAGCTAGATTCTCTTGGGGCGGCCTCTCCGGGAAGTTCGAGTCAGAAAGTCCTGTTTCAAACTTCGGGGTCAGTTCGAAGTGAGATAGTGGCCCCACGTGTCGAATGATGCATAAATATCCGAGTTCCTCCTTTCCGTCTTCGTACGCATCTCTGCAGCCACACAGAGCATGACACAGCCTCTGGAGGTGCTGACGAAAGTATGGTTCAGGCTACATGCTGCTCTACACGGGCGTGTTCACTCAGAGACTGATCCTCACGGTCTTTTGAGTTCCCTGTGGAGACTGTGAATTTAGAGAGGAGCTAATACGGGATACTCTTCCTCTCGGTGTATGTGTGGGTGAATAGAGGTATGGGTGTATATGTGCGCGGGCTTCTTGTACCTCTGAGTCAGTTGGTACGGATCCCGCCTTTTATTTTTCTCCGGTTAATTTGGTCTTGCTTTTCCTAGTCATCTCTCTCGTCCGGCAAAGCAGCTAGCTATCCGTCTATGCAGACTGTGTAGATAGACAGCGGGACGAAGAGCCTCCCACCGAGAGGGGCGTTTGTGGTTGGATGACCATGAATCCTCGTAAAGTCAACAGATATGCCAGAAATAGCAACCACTGGCGACAGGCGTGGGCCGTCGGGCGGAGGGGCGCAAGCTTCTCCGTCGACTGGGCATTCTCGCGGTCCCCTGAGGTGTCGAACATTGAGAGAGACTCCTGCCTTGCAGGGTCTCAGTCTCTTCATGGCAGGCTGGCTCTCGTTCCTGAATATGACTAACGGAGAGGTCTGTACAACTAACGTACAGAGGGTGTCTCGTCTGGATTTGTTGCCAGGCAAGGAATCTTTAAGGATGCCGTTCTTCCTTCATGTTAACAAGGGGAGGGGGGGATGCAGACGGGGGGTGCCTTGCGAGCCGAGCTTGGCGTGTGGGGGCCTGCCGCTCCATAATTGCAATACGTCTGTGTGCAGTAGACTTTCGGAGTTTATTGAGTGGCACCAACCATCACGATTCGGGCCTTGCTGCAGCTGGTTTGCTAAGCGGGGGGTTCACTGTGCAATTGAAGGCAGCGTTTGACCGTTGCAGGTCGGTCGGGTCGTGGGACGCTTGCTCTGGTCTCGAACTTCGCATGCGTCCTGCAGGCGCCCTTGCTTGATCTTCTTCTCACATCAGTCTTTCTGTTTCTTTCTTTTTATTCTGTTTGGCTCTCTTTTTTGTTTTTGTCTCACTCGCTTCAGCTCCACATTTCTGTCTCTTCAATTAGCTGGCCATATCAGTCAACCAGTGATGCCGCCCCTCAAGAAGAAGAAGAAGAAGAAGCATACGAAATGCTGCCTGTCACAACCTCCTTTTCTATTCACGTGTATGCAGGCACAAACGCTTCAGTGACTCCAAAGGAACGCAAGTACAGCTGTGCTTCCTTGAGGAAGAGGGTGAGTGAGGATGGATGGAGCAGATCTTTCTTTTACATTCATGGTCCTTTCTTTTTTTCTTTCAGAACAAACTTATTGACTCTTCACCCACGCATTCTCTGTGTTATCCCGTCTTTTGATCTTTTGATCCCGCGCCCTTATTCCTTGTAATCTTCTCCGACCGGGATGCTTCCTCCCTACCACTTTGCGACAGCTAGGTTGTCTTGGTGGCCTCTCCCAGAAGCTGGCGTCAGAAAGTCCTTTGCATATTTTAGGGTCAGTTCGAAGTGAGAGAGTGGCCCCACGTGTCGAGTGATGCATAAATATCCGAGTTCCTCCTTTCCGTCTTCGTGCGCATCTCTGCAGCCGCACAGAGCATGACACAGCCTCTGGAGGTGCCGACAAAAGTATGGTTCAGGCTGTATGCTGCTTTGCACGGGCGTGTTCACTCAGAGACTGATCCTCACGGTCTTTTGAGTTCCCTGTGGAGACTGCGGATTTAGAGAGGAGCTAATACGGGATACTCTTCCTCTTGGTATATGCATGGGTGAGTAGAAGTATGGGTGTATATGTGTGTGGGCTTCTTGTACCTCTGAGTCAGTTAGTACGGATCCCGCCTTTTATTTTTCTCTGGTCAATTTGGTCTTGCTTTTCCTAGTCATCTCTCTCGTCCGGCAAAGCAGCTAGCTATATCCGTCTATGTAGACTGTGTAGATAGATAGCGGGACAAAGAGCCTCCCACTGAGAGGGGCGTTTGTGGTTGGATGACCATGAATCCTCGTAAAGTCAACAGATGTGCCAGAAATAGCAACCGCTGGCGACAGGCGCAGGCCATCGGGCGGAGGGGCGCAAGCTTCTCCGTCGACTGGGCGTTCTCGCGGTCCCCTGAGGTGTCGAACGTTGAGAGAGACTCCTGCCTTGCAGGGTCTCAGTCTCTTCATGGCAGGCTGGCTCTTATCCCTGAATATAACTAACGGAGAGGTCTGCACAACTAACGTATAGAGGGTGTCTCGTCTGGATTTGTTGCCAGGCAAAGAATCTTTGAGGATGCCGTTCTTCCTTCATGTTAACAAGGGGAGGGGGGGATGCAGACGGGGGGTGCCTTGCGAGCCGAGCTTGGCGTGTGGGGGCCTGCCGCTCCATAATTGCAATGCGTCTGTGTGCAGTAGACTTTCGGAGTTTATTGAGTGGCACCAACCGTCACGATTCGGGCCTTGCTGCAGCTGGTTTGCTAAGCGGGGGGTTTACTGTGCAATTGAAGGCAGCGTTTGACCGTTGCAGGTCGGTCGGGTCGTGGGACGCTTGCTCCGGTCTCGAACTTCGCATGCGTCCTGCAGGCGCCCTTGCTTGATCTTCTTCTTACATCAGTCTTTCTGTTTCTTTCTTTTTATTCTGTTTGGCTCTCTTTTTTGTTTTTGTCTCACTCGCTTCAGCTCCACATTTCTGTCTCTTTGATTAGCTGACCATATCAGTCAACCAGTGATGCCGCCCCTCAAGAAAAAGAAGAAGAAGAAGCATACAAAGTGCTGCCCGTCATAACCTCCTTTCCTCTTCACGTGTATGCAGGCACAAACGCTTCAGTGACTCCAAAAGAACGCAGGTACAGCTGTGCTTCCTTGAGGAAGAGGGTAAGTGAGGATGGATGAAGCAGATCTTTCTTTTACATTCATGGTCCTTTCTTTTTTTCTTTCAGAACAAACTAATTGACTCTTCACCCACGCATTCTCTGTATTGTCTCTGTCTTTTGATCTTTTGATCCTGCACCCTTATTCCTTATTTTTTTTTCCGATCGGCGATACTTGCTTTCAAAAGTTTTCAGAGAATTAAATGCTACGTTCCAAACAATTTTCTCCTGAAAGGAAAATAAACGAAATGACCCACGAAACTAAAGATGATGAGAGATTTATCCTAGATCCCGCTGTAGTCTAAAAATGTCACCCCTTGTATACAGACAGGCACACGTCTCTTCTCTGACTGTTCTTTTTTCTCTGAATCCAGCTTTTCACCTTCCTGCACACCCCTGCATCTACACTTCCTGCCACCCTTGTCTCTCTGCCGACCTGTTTTCTTTCATTCAGGAACAGGTTTCCTTCTTTTTTCTGCGGAAAGAAGCTAGACCGCAAGGCCCCGTGCGCATGAACAAAGAGGGGGAAAATTGAGGGCGCCCGTGCCGATCGTTTTCCCGTGCGACAGAGGAGAAGGGAGGAATTATGTCAACTTGCTCATACATGAAATTTGCTTGCAGGTGAGCTTGCAAGATAGTCTTGAGGAGAAAGATTTCTAGCTCGCTCTCAGATTTATCCCGTAATGCTTCCTTTGCCCGGCCGCTGCAGGACCCCATACATTTTTTGGGTACGTCGTTTCTGAATATGTATCTCACCATGCTTCTGATGCCAGAGCATGATTCGCCAAGAATATGAAACTCTTCCTTTTTTCCCCTTCTTGGTTGCATGATATGCACTCACATCAATGTCAGAAAGAAAAGTTGCAGAGACATCAAGGAGACGCTTACGTTAATTCGTTGCATAAGAATTTGAGGAAGGTCGTCAAGAAAAAGAAAAAGACCAGAAAAGAGGAACACAAAGCAATAACGAGCAGCAAGAAGGCTTTTTCTTGAGTTTTCTTTCCGAATGGTTGTCTCCGCCTTGCTGGTTGAGTTGAATGTCCTGAATTGTCATGTGAACGCCAAGGGTCGAGTGTCCCCTGTCTACTCCTGCTGCCTTTTCTCTGACAAAGAAAGTTATGTTTCTGATCTGTTGCCTTCACCCAGAAGGAGAAACCATAAAAAGAACAAAATCCGTAGAGGCCCTCGCCTTTTGTATTGTGACTCAAGGTTCGTTTTTCTTTTTCTCTTCATATGCGCAGCCATGAAACACTGCCAGAACTCGGCCGAATTCGAAAGCAGTACACTCTTCCCGACAGCACCGAGATCTCCCTATCAGGAGAGCATGGGATGGGGGGGGTATGCGTGGAAGAGTGGGTGGGCGAGAGGAAGCCGGCTGCCTCTGTGGCGATGTTTGCTCATGGACGCCTTGATGAATTCCCCCTCTTCCCAATCAGCCCTTAGCATCTCACGGAGGTATTCTGCAAAATTTAATCTCTGCCGGACAGACGAGAGGGGGTAGAGGGAGAGGGGGATCGGGAGCCAATCACGCCTTACAAGGAGGTCTGCCGACCGTGCGTCACGCAGAGGTCGGAACGAGAAAGAGGAAGATATTTAATGCACTTCATGGCGATATTTTTTCTTTGTAGTAAGACAACGACGCAACGTTGAGTTTTCGAAAAAATATTTGTAGAAAATAGATTATAAGTGATTATAGGTTTAGTTTATCAAGCTAGATCGATGTCAAGTGAGGTAGGTGTAGGTGGCTGCATGACTTAGAGTTGCTTAGAGGTGCTAACTAGGTGAGTAATCCAGGTCTAGGTCTGGTTTTCATCTACCTAGATCCGAGTTGATCTACCGCAGACCGTAACGAAAAAAAATTTGTTAGCTGCTGCGTTAGGGTGATTCACTTTACTAAAATTTTTACTAGAATTTTTATCCTCATAGTTTTATTTTCAGATACCTAGCAAATACCTAAAGAAAACTTCATGAAACTAGCTCGGTAAATTTACCTACTAGGAATTTAAAACTACATTTAAAAATGAATTTGGCCCATTATTTGGGTGAATTTATATGAATTTATGTGTTATATTATTACTAAAATTCAAACAGTCACGGTGCCAGTGAAGTATAAATTTAGACGAATTCTAGGACGTTTGAATTAAATTTATTCAAATAAATTCAGGTCTTAAAAATTAGTTATGCATTGAATTGCATTCGAACAGAATCGAACTATAGAATTTAAAATTTTGAACTTCAAAGTTGAAAGTCGATCAGAAAGTGAAAGTTCAAAGTTATTGTGAAACTTCACTCACAAGTCGAGTACTAATTTTTAAAATCCGACCAAGAACAGTTCTCTCTATATAGTTGCTATCTAGATTTTCCATCTTTAGTTATCATCGATATTTAATATATAGTCTAATATCGCAAACTGTTATACCTAGTGTTATACAAGTGTCATTGTACACATCAAATCATGAGAAGCAGCCTGAGTTGATAGTTCCAGTTCGTGGTCAATCTGACTAGAACTGGTCATTGTATGCGCGTTGGTTTTATGATTAGCCGCCGTCTTTCGTTTTCTTTATCAACTGAAATAGAAGAAATCTATACCTTCTTTTAGGTTCAGAGAGGCCAAATACTCCTCAAATGTTCCTCCTGCGAAAAGGAGGGTAGAAGAGCAAACACAAGAAAAACTTGCGCTGGGAGTTTAGCGGAAGCCACCGCAAGGTGCGAAGGGAAGAGTGACGACAGAGAAGAGGTGCGTCCTCAAGAGAATCTATAAAAACACAGCAAAATAGGATCTCACGAGAGAGAAAAAAAAACACATGAGGGACCAGAGAAGAACCGGGGGGATAGGACTGAAGAGGAGCTGCCTAACGGATCGAAATCCCTCTCAACAACCTCGTAACTGACCTGTGATCATGTACTTGACACACGTGACGAATTTCGGTTTCGCTTCTGTCCAGTGTTTGATGGGCACTTTTCTCTTTAGGGGATCTTGAGAGTCGACGTAGAACTTCATGCCCTCCACCTTCTTCTTGTCCACGTCGTAGAAACACCGAACCTTCGAACGATCCAACATTGAACAGACAAACAAACAAAGCCTCAACCAGAAGAAATGTGCAAGAAAAGAAAACCTGAGGTGTCTTTGGGGCAAGAGAAGGGAAGCCAGCTCACCTTGCGGCTGTAAAAAGGTGACGCTCACAGGGTCGCTTCAGTTAGAGCAGATCGGCTTTGAGTTTCTGCTTGTTCAAAATCATCCAAAAAGTTCGAGAGAAAGGAAACAGTATTGTTCGACCACTCAATCCGATCCCCACTCACCTTATTTCTGTTCTTTTCCGAGAGACTCCGCAAAAAATGTCGCCCTTCTTTTCCTGAGCAGGAGAATTCCATTGGAGACGATGCAAGGCTTAAGCTTTGAAGCGTAAAAATGGACAAGAAAACTGGTTTTTGGAGCGATTGAAAATTCTTTCCGAATGACTTCACCGGCAAAATCCTCACTTTTGGCAGGCAAGCAAGCAAAAAAGGTCTCCCAAAAGTATAATAGAAGCAACAAAAAAAAAAAGGCAAAATCCACGAAGCCAAAGGACACCCAACGCCTTACCTGCATTCCAGACTCCAAAGTCTGTCCACTTATCCAGCACATCTCTCTCAAACTCCCGAAACCTGACAAGATGGCAAGGGGACAGGATGAAGAGATACAGCCGAAGACCAGAAAAAAACCAAACAAAAAAGCCGCAGCAAGCACTGACCGAAAGAGCAGAAGGAAGCAACGCACCGACAGAAAGAATAATCATGTTCCTCAGCGACATCTCATCCCACCTGACGGATGCTTTTGCAGAGCCTCCCAAGTCATGCATGCACACCCTGTTCGGATGTCCCCGTTCCTCCACACTCACACCCACCCACCCACACACATACATACATACATACATACATACACACACATACACACACGCACACAGACACACACCCACACACACGCACACAGACACACACCCACACACACGCACACAGACACACATACACACACACATACACACACACACACACACACACACACACAGAGAGAGAGAGAGAGAGAGAGAGAGATCAATGCATACTCACGCACAAACGATGCACACAACAAACCAACCTGACGTCCCAAATATCTCTCCAGTCGACCCGGAAGGAAGCACACTGCGCGTGGTATCGGTACACAAGCAAGGCCTGCAAAAAGCGCGTGGGGACCATTTTTATCATCACACCAGAGGCGAAGCACTGAGGCTCCAGATGTCGATATTGCACCGCTGCATGCCTGAAAAGACAGAGAAAGCTCAGAGAAAGAGATCAAAGAGCTGGGGTAAAGACACAACGACCACGTAGGGAGACAACGGGAGGAAAGTACTTTGCAACAACACACACCCCTACTTATTTTCTTCCCGTTGCAAGACAAAAACTGCGGGCTGTCCTTGTTTCCTTCCAATCCAATCACTTGTGTTGAGGAGATAACGGAAGCTCGCCGGATTCGAGAGGACATAACCCACCTCATCAACTCTCATCAGCCCCCCCCCTGCCCTCAGATGCCTGTAGAGGAACAGAAGGTCTTCGGGAATTCCACCTCGAAACTCAAACAAAGAGGACGAGGAGGAAGAGGAGGTCGCGTCCCCCCGACAGCTTCTTTGGAGTTCCTCTGCTGTGCAGCACAGCCGTCCCGCCCCTTTGCCGTCCTCAAACCCCCCTTGTCTTTCGAAGACGCTCCTGTGAAGGAACCACGTGGGCATCAGAACTGCAGGTGTGAATCGATTCGCATTCGTTTGATGTTTTCGTCTCTCAATTAGCTATGTCTGTTTCACCCACCAACGGCTTTGACTTCACCAGTCCGGTGAGGTGATACACGAACACACGCGCACTCACACGCATCTGCAAATGTTCCGGCCTTCAAAGAATGATGAACGAAGAGAAGTAGAAGCCAGAACAGAGACAGAAAGCCGAGATGCACACAGGAAATGGCCGAGGCGAAGGAAAGGAAAAGAAATGGGGGGGAATGAGTACATATAAGCGACAAGAGAGAAATCTGACTCACGGGTGCATTCTCGCCATCTCTGTGTGTACAGCTGTTCAGGAGAGAGCTCGTTCAGCCTGCATGTGCGCACCCGTTCACCTCTTTTCTTCCTCACTGGCATAGGGCAAGCACATCTAGTCCACGACCAGCAGAACAAAAGGAAATTCTGCACAGACTATTCCATTGGGCATTGCTTTATTCCTCTCTGACAGGGCAGAAAGAAGAGAAGCGCAAGCTCCGCCGTCTAAGATTCACAGGGTTTTTTCCCTCTGTCTAGAGACACACACAAAAACGGAAATGACTGAGCGAAGAAAGCAAACCCACATTTTGAGACAGTAGGCGTCCTTTTCATGAATGAATCCGAACAAGAAAGCGTGAAACGTACCAGAATTTCTCTTCCTTTCTATTTATTACGCTGCCTGACTGCCTGCCTGACTGACCACTTCGCGTATCTCTCCGTCGAGTCGGCCGGCTCCCTTCTGAATCTGCTCCCAACAATGAAATTGCGCAGCGAGCACGCCGTGTCATACTGCACAGATCGCTCAATGCGAGAGAGGGAGCAAAAACGGCAATACAAGCTCTCAATCACGAGCACAGACATACGCGCGGACAAAATGCCCCCTTTCTTTGAAGGCAGACGGGGGAGTGAGGAAGCAGAGAGAGACTACCAGCGAGAGAGACGTGAAAACCGAAGCAAGAAACGAGAAATCCGGTTGGTTTTGTTTCGGGACTAAGGGAAAAAACATTCCACCGCCAGTCCTCATTACCGCTTTCGATGTCGCATGGGAAGGCTGAGTATCTGCAGGGACGTCAGCCTGTTGCAGAGGCATATTGAAAAGAAGCGATATTGAACATTACAATTGTCCCTCTAGGACCGCTACTCATCCTTCATCACAGAGAAAAGGGACACATACCTGTATCTGGAGCCGCGAGGGTTCCATCAAGTCGTCGGCGTCGTGAAAGCAGAGGAAGGGGGCAGAGCTCAGGGCAACTGGAGGCCGACACAAGGAGGGGGAAGAGAGAGAGAGAACATACTCGGGGGCTACGCAGAGAAAGGGAAATGAACGAATCAACAAAGACTCAGAAGCGACAATTGAGGGAACACGCTGAAAAGCAAAGAAAAAAGGAAGGCAGGGAAGGAGGAACAATGCAACTGATTTAAGAAGAGCGGTAATCAGTGATTGGAGGGAAGAACGCACCCTTTTGCTGTTCGCCCCGATCTCTTTCTGCTTGCTTATGCGAATTCTGTCTGACACAAAAGGAAGGAGAAAAGCTTCACCGCTCTTCTCGGCTCTTTTCGGTGGCATGACTCTCTGCCAGTGTGCTCATCTTTCTCAATAGGTACTTGTGCTGAACAAACTTTCCAAAGACTCTCCTTGGCCAGATAAAAACCGACCTGCAGCATTCTTTGCACCTCCAACACCAAGAGGCTCGCTTTTTATTTTTGGCTGAACGTATTGTTCGCTTGTTGCCCCGCCCCGTGAAGAGGAACCCTTCTCTCTGACGCCCTTTTCTGTAGAGCCGGAGCTCTTGGTGGTGTTCGGGCCTCCTATGTGCATCTGCACACCTGCATGAACCCATTGTCTCACCCATTCAGAAGGGTCGGTATACGTGGAATTCGCAAAGCGGGAACAGAGGATCTGACGGAATGCAAGTCGATATGTGGAAAGGTGGCTGAGCCCTCCCCCGATGCTTCACATCTGACAGCAGGTGGGAGAAGTGCATTGTAACGGCCGTGGTCGAAACGAAGTGCGGGATTGTGAATGCCAATAATGGACGAACGGAAGGAAAGGGACAGTATGTCTGTCCTCATTCGCAGAGGGAACAAAGGAAGGACAGACAGGGCCACCCTCGCCTCACAATTCTCCTCAAAAAGCATATACCTCCATCCAAGAGAGGACTTACCGATTTCTTGAAACCTTCCTTTCCATGTCCTGAGAATCTCCGGAGTTGCGTCGGTTGAAGCGTCGTCATAGACGCAGACTTCGACAAGAAGACCTGCGTCGAGCACGGACAGTGAACCTCCAGATGCCGTGCTGACGAGAAGGCGACTCGAATCACTACCATCCGAGTTGTCCCCCAATTTTTGCGCCTTCTCCCCTCCAAACTTTTCTTCTTCACCTCCCTGTTTTTCTACCGCTTCTCTCTGCTTTGTTCTCGAGGCAATCACTGTCTGCCTCCGTATGGATTCGAAGGTCTCGTCAAGGAACGTCGCGGCGTTGTGGCAGGGAATGATCACTGCAATGTCAGGCTGGTGCATGGAGGGGCTCAGCGATCTTTTGGGCACACGAGAAGAAAGCATTGTCACCATTCAAATATTACTGAGTCCTGAACTGACTATAAACCTTCCGCATTGGACCCCTCTTGAGCCAGAGAGCGGGATGATCAGCGAAAATCACTGAATTTCGGAATGGTCGATCCTGAGAGTGCAATGTCATCGACCTCCCCTCTCTATTGCGAGAGGCCGGTTCCCCCGTCACCGTCTCCTGCAAGACTGCACAGAGTCGCACACATCACGGTGTCTTATAATGCTGTGCACGTGCACAGAATGCGGTGTATTCTTAGCTTGTTGCAAGTAGTAGGAGGATGTAAGAGGTCCTTTGCAAATTGCAATGGATCCGAGGAATTCCCAGGATCAGACTGCATGATTCTGCATGACAGCTATAGTCGTCGGACGTAGACGGGCGCAAAATTTGCGGCGCCACGTCGCGCTTGGAGGTTTTAGTACAGTTATTTTTCAAAAAAAAACTCAATTTTTTCCGGTTTTTCACAGGAAAAAATTGAGTTTTTTTTTGAAAAATATATACCAAGCGCAACTCAATTTGGCACGATTACGATTGTGATTGCAAATGTGAAAAATATTTTTATCACGCAAACAGTTTTTTAAGACTTGCGATATGTTTCTGATAATATTTGTAAAGTCTGTGCAAATTTTCAAGTTCGTACGCGCCACCGATTCAAGTTACGTTTGCGAAAAATATGAAAATTCAAAGTCAGGATTCGTTTTCCGGGGCCGCCCAACTTTGAATTTTCATATTTTTTGTAAACGTAATCGGTCACGCGTACGAACTTAAAAATTTGTACAGACTTTACGAATATTATCAGAAACATATTGCAAGTCTGAAAAAACTGTTTCCGCGATAAAAATATTTTTCACATTTGCAATCGCAAACGTAATTGGCTGTATGGGTTTGCCAAATTGAGTTGCATTTGGTATATAACTGTACTTGTTGTATTTAAGGAAAAAAATGAGTTTTTTTTTGAAAAATAACTGTTAAGGGTGGAAAAAATTGAGTTTTTTTTTGAAAAATAACTGTACTTGTTGTATTTAAGGGTGGAAAAAATTGAGTTTTTTTTGAAAAATAACTGTACTTGTTGTATTCAAGGGTGGAAAAAATTGAGTTTTTTTTTGAAAAATAACTGTATACTTGTTGTATTTAAGGGTGGAAAAAATTGAGTTTTTTTTTTGAAAAATAACTGTATATACTTGTTGTATTTAAGGAAAAAATTGAGTTTTTTTTTTGAAAAATAACTGTACTTGTTGTATTGAAGGAAAAAATTTGGGTTTTTTTTGAAAAATAACTGTACTTGTTGTATTTAATTTTCGGGTACTTAATTATAAAAAGAATTTAATTTTTTTTCTTTTTAAATTCTGGCATGTATACGCGTATAATTGAAATCATTGAATCGATCGATCTTCATTTTTCAGTTGCATGCACAAGATTGAAATTTCTGTTAAGCTAAAGTGTGGTTCGTCGACGATCGACGCTATGTACATACAGGCAAGCTCTGCAGATGTTCTTGAGTGATTGTCATGGCACATGGCTGTGAACTTCTGCAGTGCGCAAGTTGCTTGTCGCGTTGGGGCTCGAATCGAACAACACAACGCACTTCGTGAAGTGAGTAGACGGCAGTTTTCCTTCGTCTTACGACTGGCTGCTTAGCTCAGGCTTCGAATGTCCAAATCCCCTACGTGACTGTCAAGAAAAGGAATTCCCAAACGGTGAGCTATCCCGTGTGTCCGTATCGAGTTCGAAGAAGGTTTCGGTCGTTTGTTCATTCCGTGTATCATTTCATCCAGCACAGACACATTTATAGGAAAAAGAAGGAGTATGCATACATGCGTTTGCGAATATACGTGGGACATTCAACAAGAACCATCAGCAGCAAAAGACTCGCTTCATATACTTTTCAGTGACAGACAAATCTTCCGCCCTGTTTGCGTGTTTGGTTTCACATCGCGTTTCTGACTCATGCAATTTACATGCAGTTTGAATGTCATCCGTCCGAAATGTTGCCCCCTTCCTACATGAATGAGCGGAGCTAAGCGCTGCGTATCTGGATTTAATCTGTGCGTGAGTTGATGCCATACGCAGATGCTTGGGAGCGATCGCGTGGGTGGGACCAACCAGTCAGAGGAGACGGCAGCTGTGAACGAGAACAGAAATGGGACAGAAGACTCTCTTACTTCGCCCCACGAAGCACTTGAGAGACTCGGGTGGATCCAAATAGGAGGACCGAGGACTCACTTGAACAGCGGAACTCAAGGCAGAAACGAAAACCACGGCAACAGCTCGGTATGTTCAGATGCTCTATGCAGACCGGTTCTGCTTGTTTAGCAGGTTCCCGCCGCTACTGATCCTTTTCATTCGCTCCCTTTCTTGCGCAATCTGCTACCTTTTTCTCTTCCTCCCATAACTCACTCTGCTCTTTGGCACTCCACCAGTCCGTGGAACCTTCTTTTGTGAGAAAATGCATGTGGTATTTGTTTTTATACAGCGATCGAAAGTAAACGCGTGTGATCCTACGACACAAAAATTCCATGACATTCGTACTTTTGCTTTACCGCCCGAATCAAGAGACTTGTCAGTTGTAGCCTCATCCTTTTTTTCGATGGCACATTTTTTGCTGCTCTTCATTGTTTGCATTTCTACTTTTGAAACCTCCGTAATTTTGTATGTTTGCAGATGGGAACAGAGACAGGAGGACAATCTGAATGGAGAGATATTCAGGACAATCTGAATATGTCAAATGAGGGTGTGATGAGAATGGCCGAGCGGCTCTCAGACCTCGAGATTCGCATGTCCGAGTTTGGAAGAAGAATGCGCCAGAGATCAGAGAGAGAACGTGAGAGGACAGAAAGGGATGCAGCGGCAGGCGGAAGACAGAGCACGGGTTAGTGATTTTATCATTTTCATCTCTCCCTCCCTTCCTCTCACGCTCTCTCTCTCCCTCTCTCCCTCGCTTCCTCCCTGTTTCCCTATCTTTTTTGTCCACGTTTTGATCTATCTGTCGATCTTTCTCGTTCGATCCCCCTTGTCCGCTCCTCATAAGGCAGTCAGGTTCGCAGTGAATTGGTCAGACAGTGACTCACTTCTTTACTCCCTCACCCAGGCACCCACTCGCTCAGTGAGCTATATGGCTTCTGCCTAGCGGTCTTTTCCTTCTCCTTTACGTTTTGAAACGGCAGACTTCCTTGACTGGGTTCAAAAAGCCATTTCCTCCCTCCTCTCTCTGCCCGTCTTCTTGCAGACAGACAGCCCGGTGAGCAGTCCGTCTCGATGGGCACCGCTTCTGCGCCTCCACTTTCACAGCCCGAGAGAGAAACAGAGGCAAGTTCTGGGGCAAGTAGAAACCCAAGAAGCGTCCCTGAGGCTCCAGCCCCCCTTTTCCGAAGGGTCCTTCCTTCTGGCACCTTCTCTGCGATGCTTCGAGAGCATCTCTTGGGAGGCAACCCCTCCTCGCCTGCACCACCAACAGGCACAGAAACCACCCCCCCTCCCCCTCCCCCCCCTCCACCCCCACCCCGCCCCTCGTTCCAGAGAGAAGGAGAGGGAGAACGTCCTTATCGCTCTATTGTCCTCCCTGGGTCACGCTCGGAGCTCAGGGAGATTTTCAACATAGTCACAGGCAGAGCCGCCGCACGCAGAGATAGAGACGGGGAGGAGCAGTCGAGAGGACAATCAGAGGACAGAGAGACTGACGGTGCTGCTGGAAGAGAATCGCAGACAGGCAACGGCACTGGCAGCACTTCCGGCGAGTCGGCCTCGGCCCGCCCGATGGGTTTCCTTCTTGCTGCGCTGCAGACTCTGGAGGAAAGTTTCCAAAACAATGAGCGTGCACAGAGAGAGAGGGGAGGGGCGGAGGGGAGTAATGAACGAGTGAGAAGACACCGTCAGTTCTTGCAAACGATGCTGAGGAGGTCGCTCGCTCTGGAGGATTTTGAGGTGTTTGTGTATGAGCAGAACAGCAGTCCGGGGGGAGGGGGGGGGGTCTCGCCTCTGGTGACTCTTCGAAGAAAAATAAAGTGGATTGCAGACACGGTGGGATATCCTGTGGATCTGGTGGTGGGGGCAGAAGGAGAGGGATTCGAATTTCTGGTGAGCCATTGTTTGCTTCTCCTTCTTCTACGCTTTGTCTGCATGGTAGATATCTGTTGGCGTGTTTCGTCTGCCTATTATTGTTTCGTCTGCCTATTGAAAGAAAAACACACAATACACAAATATTGGCTTGTCTGATCACATGCCTCTGTTTCTTTCTTTTTTTCTTTTTGCTTTCTGTCTGTCAGTTTGTCTGCCTGTCTGCCTGTCTGCCTGCCTGTCTGTCTGTCTGTCTGTCTGTCTGCCTGTCTGTTTGTCTGTTCATGAAGAAAAGTAGGGAGAAGAAGAAGAAGAAACATATAGTCTGTTTGTCTGTCTGTCTGCCTGTCTGTTCTGCTTCATTCCTTATTTTCTCCCTTCCCTTCGTGCCCCCCCTTTGTTTGTCATCTGTCTGTGTGTGCACAGAGCTGCACCTCAGTGCAACCGCGTCAACTCTGCACCAATGAATGTGAAAGTCCCGATTTGCTTCTGCGATGTCTGCATGTGTTGTGACTGTTTCCTGCGATCATGCAGAAACGTACGGGGGCAGACACTGTGTGGGTGTCACTTCAGGTGCGTGGGGCGCTTCGTGCACTCGTGGAGACGGGGTTGCTCTCTCGGGAGGCCTTGAAGGGGGGGGAATCGCGAGGGAGCGCCAATGGGGTGCCGTCTCTTGCAGATGAGTTGAGAACTGCGGAGAGGGAGAGGGTCTCTGATTCTGAGGAGGGAGAAGAACCAGGGAACGCAGAACAATCAGCAGAAGACGATGGAGAAGAAGGGGGAGGGGGGGGGCGGATCGCATGGGAGAATCCAATGGGAGAGAGTCCAAACGACCGCGGCCAGGAAGGAATTGAAGGTGTCAGTCCCCTGCTTGCCACTGATTGGTAGATCAAAACTGCTCATTCGCACACATTCATCTACTCTCACTATGGTTTCACTTGCTGGAGTAGAGCCCTTACGTCGTAATTGTGGTCCTGTACTGTGTGCAGGCGAATAAGCAAGGGTAATTGGACCATGCGTTTTGTAGTCCCTGTGAAAGAATGACTTATAGGTGTGACTACATCGATTCAATTTTTGTTACTGATTCTTTGTTTGCAGGACTGCAATGTGTGCCTCGAAAAGTGCACGGAGAGTGAAGAGGTGAGTGAAGGCACAGATGGTGGATGCAGCAACCCTGCTCCTGTGCGAAAGAAAATGGCATCGACCGTTTTCCTGTAAAGCAAAATGCTGATGCCCTCTAATTTGTGCACGAGGGCGTGAATTTCAGCTGTTTGCGTGCCCGCCTCTCCCTGTCATCAATTTTGCTTTGTCTCTGTGTGTCTTTCTGTCTCTGTGCGTGACGCGCCCATAAATGTATTCTGATAGTCACTTTGAACCCATCATATCTTCTTATGCAGGTGTTTGTCTCCCCATGCGGACACTTTTGGCACTCTGGCTGTGTCAAAAACTGGTTCCAGCTCGCTCACACCTGTCCCACATGCCGACGTGACTTCCCTCGGGACGTCAGCTTGGACCATGCGTTGAGAATTCCCTCCGTTGCTCTGACCAACCTCGGGGTGGGTGCAGAGATCGTCGACTGTATGCAAACGAACCGCGTGCGTCTGTCTTTGAAAGACGCGTTCACTGTCGAGCTCTTCTTATGTCGATCGAATGCACACAAGACCGAAGAGAAGGTGCGTGAAAACATTCTGCCAGGCTCTCTTGACCAGACGATCGAATTGGACGAAACCGTTTTCACCTCAAGAGACGAAACAGACAGTCCCGAATCCTCAGACAACAACTCAGAGACTCAGAATCACAACACAGAGACAAGAAGGGAGAGTGAGCCAGAGGCCGCGCAAGCAGAAACTGCAGACACGAACAGGGTCACACAGACTTCGCAGAATGAGCGGCCAGTCCGGGAAAATTTGGATCAGAGACGCCAGCCCTGGCCAACAGTCGGAGGGCATCGACAGGGAATCCCTCTACCCCCCGTGAGGTCCCGTTGGGTGCCAACGGCCCTCACAAGAACCAACGAGAGAAGAGATGCAGTCCCCCCGAGAAGAGATCGCCCCCACACCACCGTTCTTCCTGAAGTCTCCCCCGTCCCACTCCAAGTCTACTCACTTGCAGATTCCCTACCCCCCACCGTCTCTGGACAAATCCGCCCGCCCGCGTATGCACAACCCAGGTCAAATCCGCCGCAGGGTTCCGCGTCTTCTTCCTCTTCCGGAAACCCGACTCTTACACGACAAGCAGCGCTTCATTCTCTCAATAATCCAACCCGCCAAAACGCGCCCACCTCTGCAGGCCCATCCGTGGATGCAAAACCAAACAGACAGACCCCTCCAGACAGAGCCCGGCACCGGCAGACAAGGCCCCCACCGCCTTCAGCCAGTGCCGCTTCCGGCTCTGCCTCTCTGACCAGACAGACCGCGCGACCGTTTCACCAAACTGCGCGGCCGCCCATGCGATCCGTTCCTTCCGACACGCCGACGGTCACACAGCCTCTCACCTTCAAACCACTCCACTCTCGCACCGATCAGAGGACGACAACCGTCAGAGATGCCCCCACGGCGTCTGCTGTTCCTTCTGCCTCGTCTGCGAGGGGACCTGCGCCTCCCCGGACGTCTCTTTTCAGTTCACGGCCCCCTCCGCCCCCACCAGACTCACCCATTGCAGTGGATCAGGCAACTGCCCGCCAAATAGTGGAGGCAGTCACTCGAGAGCTCCCGCAAATACACAATATCAGCACTGCCACAAGCATCGTCACACCCGTGCCAGCAGAAGGCACAGACTCTGCTGCAGAGAATCCGAATGATCCCCTTCTTTCTGCTACCGAAGGAGCGGACGACTCAGAAGAAACTTCTGGGGACGTCCACACAGCCACAGAAGCAAGTGAGAGAGCCGAAAGAACAACCTCTGAGACATTTTCCCCCCCTCCCACCTTCCGACCCGTACCAGAGTTCCATTCCCCCCTCCCTGTGCAATTTGAGCAGTCAAACACCGCCGTAGTCCCCCCACCCCATTTCCAACAGCCAAGGCTGCTGACATCCCCACCCAATCAACACGAGGGGAACACTCCGCCCCGAACAAGACAAACCGAAACTCCTTTCACAAGACCTGAACAGTTTAGCTTCCCCCCCCGCTATGCGACCCCTGCCCACCCCCATCCGCGTCCCCATCCCGTTCTCATGCGGACCTGGTCGACTCTCAATCTTCCCCCCATGGCTCCACATCCACATCAATCCGTATGTGTACGCCCCCCACCACCCGCAGGCTTTCCCGCATCCCTCTACCCATCTCTGCCCCTCCCACCACATCGCCATCAAATTCCCCCATATCCCCCACAGGTGCTCCTTCCTCACCCCCCCAACCTTGCACAAAGTGTCCGACCCCCCCCATCAGGACCGCCTCTTCACGCGTTGCAGAAGGGCCCCCCTGCCCCCTTCATCCCGCCAACTCAAGCAGACACAAACAACCAGGCAGTGATTGTAACGCCGCGAAGGGTCCGACCTGAAGAAGCGACGCCGGCGACGGGAATGGCAGTAGGGATGGGCCTACACCCCCACTCCCAAATTCACTCACACCCACAACACCAGCACCACGTTGTGTCCCATTATTTGAGTCATGCCAGTCTCCACATGCGTGCTGCAACTCCCATCGACCTAACCCGCTCTTCAGCTGCTCTTCTGCCACGCCCCGCTCACCCGTCCCGCCCCCTGGGAGGATCCCCGTAGTGCGATAAGCAGAAAACACGACGATGCATGAGAAAAAAGGGAGAAGACAAAAAAGAGAAGAAAAATGCTGCCCTTGAATGCCGGGGCGATGGAAGAAAGGGACGCGCAAACATGAGTGAAGCCTAATGGACGATCAGTCAATGACAAATCGAGAGCATTGTTCGCGTCGATGTTCGTGCTCGCTCCTGCAGCGCATGCATGCATGCTAGAGGCGATGGAGGAAGGAAATGTTGCAGCTAGATCGAGGGGCAATGATGCAGTCTGTCTGATCATACATACATAAGGGGGAGAGGGGCAACGACATCGGTTGGACAGATCTTCTTTCGCCTCCATTCGATCTGGGAAATAAGTGGGGCAACGCGTAGGAAACAAGGCAGAAGGAGGGAAGGAAAAAAAAGAAAGAAAGAAAGAAAGGAGGGAGGGAGGGAGGGAGGGAGGGAGGAAGGGAAAGAGGGAGGGAAGGAAGCGAGAAAAGGAGGACAAAGGGCGGAAATGGCACAGGACAAGTGAACAAACAACAGACAAAGAGACAAAGAGACAAAGAGAGAGAGCATGAATAACCAGTGAGGTGAGTGACAGAGGAAACGTCATCAGATGCGACCATCCATCGGAAGGTTTTCTATCCTGACTCTCTCGTGTGTGAAAGTTCTTCAAATAGGACGAGGAATGCTTTTGCGTCCCCCCCAAAAAAGTTTTGTAAGTCGGTGACTGTCGGTCAGGCTGTTGATTACGTGCATGAGCAGCAATGCTGCAGCATTTTACGAAATCAGAGTTTGCAATCTGCATTGTTGCTGCTCAGGCTCCCTAGGCTGCTTTTTGAAATTCGTTTATATATATATAAGCAAATTTTTTGTATATATGAAATTCAAATCATTCAATTAGTTTCTTTGATTTTTTTGTGCACCTGGCTTTAGACTAAGTTTAATGCGATTTTTTTTTTGTCTTCATTTAATTTAAGTCGTTTCTTTTAAGATTTTTAAAAAAATATGATTTTATTTCTTTTTTTCAAAATTTATAGTGCAATGTAGCACCTAGATGATACGCTATAGATCATCTCGGGAATAAATTAAATTTTTTGATCAATTAACCTAGTAATTATAACACATATTTAGAATGTGATTTCAAAACTTACTACAGTACTTGACCTATAGTACTTGCTAGACTAGTTGCTAGAGTACTTCCCCTACTACTTCAACTGTACTTAACATTGAATGAGTTGACACCGGCAGTGCTTGACCTGGGCCCACCTAGGGCACCACTTAAATGACTATCATTCAAACGATTACTTACATTATCACTAAATTGCTGCCAGAGCCTAGAGGGCATGTTAACTATCGTAAATAATTCTACAAATCAATCAATCCAATTAAAAATTCATTAATGAATTAAAGGCAATTCAAAGCTCGATCTATCAGAGCTAGTATCAGAGAAATATAAAGTTTTCCTGTCATAACTCGAAAGTTTATATCTGAAGAATTACATTTAACTTCAGAATGTAAGTTTAAGTTATTCTAGCTCTAGTTCTAGCTCCATAAACAGAAATTCAAATATCCCTAAGATGCTCCACGTACTGTACACACACAACACACAACATGCAGCACAATTTATCATTGTTTCAAATTGTTCATTGACTTCTTTCTTTTACCTTTTTGCCGCTGCTCCACCCCCTTTTGAGAGGTTTTGTCGGAGAAGTCCACTTCTTTTGACCGAAAGTCTTCGTGGCAAAAGGATTCACGCTACCTCCTTTCCGCCTCTCTTCCTTAAAAGAATCCGTTTTCGTTATGAACCTCGGGTCTTGCTTTTGTCTCGAAAGGTCCATCTTCCCTCTTCGCTTCTTTTTTTTGTCCCCGCCCAAATTCTGGTTCTTTTCTGAAAAGAAATGAGACCCTGTTTCTGGGTCTTTCATCCGTTTGTTTTCCTTCAAACTGCCGCGATACCTTCCCTGTTCTACTTGCTCTTCCGATCTTTTCCGAGCCTTCACGAACTCTTTTTCTCCTCCTTCTTCTTCTTCAGGTCCCCTGGTCCTTTTTCTCTTTTTTGACCCTGCCTCCTCCCCGCCGTGTGATGCACCTTTCTCACCCTTGAACACCTGAATTGCCCCGTCTCTTGGCCTTCCGGCAAACTTCTCCTCTTTTACTTCTTTATCTCCCTTTTCTTGCTCATAATTTGAGGGGAGGAGAAGACGAGACAGTGCGGCTAACCACTCTTTCGACTCTTTCTCTCCATCGGAGTCCATTACTTTCCCTCCTCCCTTACTTGCACCCACCCCCCGTCCCCCGCTTTGTGTGATCATGCGGGGAGACGCGAAGGAAGCGACGAGCGCTCTCACAGCACCAGCAGTCACTGGCCACAGAGCAGCAGCGGCCTGTGTCTGCAACCAGATGAGGTCTGTGCCCGTGACAGCAGGCCGCAATTCTGCCAGGACCCCCCCTCCCTTGCAGTGCTGTACCTGACCTGAAGTGTGCTGGGAACCCAAGGTAAAGCAGTGAGTGTTCGCAGGGAGGGATTCGCAGTGCGTGCAGAAACGGGAGTGTCTGACCTCCCCCCATGCCTCCCTCTTTCCTGTGTCCACACTCTTCTCAGAAGAGCCCCACGAGGGGAGCACGACGAGAAAGGAAAGGGCCTTCTTGCGTTTTTCTGCTTTCGACAAAAGAAATTCCATGTGTTTTGCCATCTGAGAAACAACTGAAGGAACGAAAGGGGGATTGGCCTCAAAGGAGCCCTCCAGGGGCTTGAAGTCAAAAAAAGAACCCAAACTACCGAAAGGAAGGTCGGTATCTGGAAACGCAGAACAGAAAGAGGGAAGACGCGAATTGAAAGCAGATGCAAAGCATTCAGCCGTAACCTTCCAGTGCGTTTGCATCGTTTGAAAGGCTGGGTTCGGACATGCCGCCTGGTCAGCCCCCCCTTTCGGACTTCCCGCTGCCGCAGCATACCGTGCCAACAAGCAAAAGACGGCACTGACAAACTCCCGGGCATCCCTGTTCGTCAGACCTTTTGGGTGTCCTCCTTTCGGCTTACTCTCGTTGCGGGCGGAAGAAGAATTCTCCTCTCTTGCCGTCTTCCAACGACCAAACAGGCGGGACAGGTGGAGACCATGAATTTGAAATCTAAGGTCTTCAAACCGAATCTCAAAAGTTTGTGCTACACTCGACTGCGACCCGATCTGTGAGGGCGGGTGTGCAGACTGGGAGAAGTCAGTGACACGGTGAACCGTTGGGACATCTGAATAGTCCTCTTCGCAATGGGCTGCTTTCAAGGGTTTCACCCACTTTTTGAATGCACGTCGACACGCACCGTCAAGAGAGCAAGCAATCTGGGTGGCCTCTGCATGAGCGACCCCAGTGGCCTCCAGTTTGGAGACCAGGCTGGGGTCGGGCTCTGTTGTCTTGGGCAGAAGGGGAACGACGGGATCGGTTTTCCCCTTGGCCCTGAGACTTTCTTGCGTGCTTTCTGCCGTCCTTTCTTCCACTTCTTGTTGATCTTTCCCCCTGGCTGCTTCTCTTCTGCTCCACAACCAATCCTCGAAGTGCCTGTGCACCTTCCTACCTCCGATGTGTTGCCCTGCCGTATCCTCGAAAGCCGCAAAGACATCTCGAACTGCCCTGAAGCGGGAGGCCTCTAATGCAGGAGAGGGATGCTTGAGTTCTGGGGAGACAGCATGAGGAAGAGGGAGGGCTACGTCATTGGTGATCTCTGGCGAGTCCCCACGTTCTCTTTGCGGACAGAGATCTTGCCGTTCCTTTCGGCGTTGTTTGGATGCGCCCGATTTCTTCATTTCTTCTTGAACATGGGGTTGAGACTGAGAGTTGTTTTCCCTTCTACACTGCCCACAACACAGTGTTCCCTTGTGTGCTCTCTTCCTCTCTTTTGAACACCTAGACGAACCGAAAGAATGAAAGGTATTGTGAAACACCTGCGACTGCGAATGTCGTGTAGACGGCACTGTCTGTGGAAGCATGTGTCGCCCCTGACAACATGAATTAAGACAGGATCTTTGCGTGAGGCCTCACAGACGCGTCGCGTCGGACGCGCGACCCGCGCGCCCGGGGATGCCCGGGGTGATCCGCGTCGCGTTTTTTTCGCGCAATCGATCGAAAGATTTCATGCGAAATTTCGTGTGCATGCAAAATTTCGTGCACACGAAATTTCAGTTCATTCAAATTGACTGTCAGACCTTTTGAAGCAACTTGACCTCTTGAATTAACAGTCATCTGCCCAAATCGAGAAAAGCAGCAGCGACGTACGTAAGTCGTGTGGTGACTTTGAATCAAACAGGTTGGCTTCAGTGAGAGAAAACACCTGGAGAAGGAAGAAAATTCCGTTTCGTCTTAAATCACTCAGCCGGACAGGCTGACGTTGGGTTTCGTTGTTGTTGACAGACACATCGCCGAGTTGCCCAAGAAAAAATGATCTCTGCTCACGGCACAGACTCCTCTTCCTCTGATTCTCTCTCCGTAACAAATGCCCAAGCCGAGGGGCCCGCAGCTACCCTCGTGGCAAAGGAAGGAGAGCAGAAAAACGCGACCCAAAAAAATCCGCTGATTGAAGGGCGTTTGCTCTCAAACTCTACCTCCAACACCACGGAAGTCGCCGAACAGGGGAAGAGTATGAGTGGAGAAAGCCAAGAAAGCCGATCCCCTTCAGTTCAGGAAGGGAACGGTGCGGCGGTTTCTCCTGAGGTTCGGGAGATGCGAAGGAGACATAAGGAGTTTCTTCTTCGAGGCTTTAACGCGCCCTCCCTTGCCTCGAACTTTATCAGCAGAGAAACTTCCCTCCTAGCTCTGGGGCCTGTTGTGCCCTCTTGTGACAGTCTTTCCTGTCTGAATGCCCTCTGCCTAGAGCCGGGTGACTCGTCTGTCGCCATTCTACAGGCCTCCGGAGGACCTCTGGCGCAGCCTCGACCTTTCCACTTCAGCCTCTTCTGTCCCGAATGCGATGACACGGACGACCTCCTCGACACCGACGAAGAGGAGGAAGGAGACGATGAGATACTGACAGACTACGTGGATGAGCCAATCAGCGAGTGCAGCACCAGCGAGTGAAGAAACGATTGGACACAACAGACCACACTCGCTTGCTTGCAGTCAGTCTCGGAGTCCGTTCCCTGTTCCCTTCCATTTCCTTGTCGTCGCTCCTCTCCCTGATCTTCTCTTCTCTTTCCGCCACTACATTCCCTCCCGTCTCTTGCCTCCCCTTGCGTTCCCTTCCCTTCCCTTCCCTTCTCTGTTTGCCTGGCCCTCTCCTCCCTTGTCGTCTGTTCCCCCGTTTTGCAATGTCTTTCTCAGGTCCTTGTTCTTGCCGCCTGTTTCCACTTCATTTTTTCTCTGGTTGTGCATCATTGCATGCGTGCACGTGAAATGGACTTAGAGCGTGCTGCTTTTCCTGTTTGATTTGATTGCAGGAAGGAAGGCGCTCGCCGCATCATGTGAGCTTTGGAGGGGTCTGGGGAGAGAAGGGTGACTGTAGCGGTTTTTTTCTTACTCACTCGGTCTATTTGCGTGCCCAGAAGAAGTGACTGATGGTTTGAATGGAAGGAGGGTGGTGGCTTTTCTCTCTCTCTCATATTCGGTTGATTGATCGGCAGGCAGGGGCTGCAACTGGGCCGTCTGCTTGATCGTGTGCATGACGGATGGCTCGGTGGATCGGTCGGTCGGTCGGATCGAAGAAAGGACGAGAGAGAGCACCCCCGTTTGTTGTTTTGAGTCTTGTCAGTCAGTCTGTCTGCCTTCCTGTCTGTTTGCGTGCGTCAACGCTCCCGATGGGCACGCCAGAGAGTGGTGGAGAGAACCAGTCACCTTTCCTTACTCTCACTTTCTTTCATGCGTCGTGACACACATGCTCCGACGACTTTATTTAACCTCGGAGACACATGCAGAGCTGGGCAGGCAAATCAATCAAGAGGAATCAATGGCCGCCATACCGACCACCTAACTTTCATAGATAGAAAGCAAGGGAAAAAAGAAAGCCCGAAAAAAAAAACAACGGCGGCTAGGTTAAGTTGTCGTGCGGAAAGGTTGGCTGGAGGCTGCGTCTCTATGTTGGCCTGTTTGGTTTGAGGAAGACACAGAGAGAGAAGAAGGTTGAGACCAGTCATCCAAATCAGAAAGTGGGTGCATGTAAGGGTGTGAATACGTGAGTGCGTGTGCATGCGTGTGCGTGCATGCGTCTTCTTCTGATATATTTGAGGTGGGAACCGACTGGTGGCACGGAAAGAAGAGAAGTAGGGGGGCGCAGGGTGGCTTCCTTGCTTCTTTTCTTCCTTCTCCCCTTCCCTTTTTCTCTTTCTTTCCGTCTGTCTCTCTCTGCGCCGTTCCATATCTCTCTCTCTCTCTCTCTCTCTGCATTTCTCTTGCTCCGTCTTTACCCTTTTCGTTCGTTCGTATGTGTAAATTTCGTGTGTTGGTGAAACGGGGCGAAAATGACTGACAGAGCTTAAATTTGCATGGAGGGGTGCGCGGTTGTGGGCGTGGATGTGGGTGTCGGGCGGGTAGTTGAATTGTGGTTGTGAGCCGCTCGGCAGGTGCCCGGGTCTGCGTGCGTCACTTTGAAAAAAAAAAAAGGTGCGGTTGATTCTGCACTGAGTGACGCCTCAGGTCGAGGAAGTAGTCAGGGGGTCGGTCGTCGCACAGGGGCATGATGAAGTAAGCTTCTTGACAGGCGTGCGTCAAAGGGATGGAATGGGATATAACGGAAGAGGAGGTGGAAAGGGAAATGAAATCTGCGTGCTTAGGAGGGGCAAGCTTTGTTGAAAAGAAGACAACGGGGCCACATATAAATATTTCCAGTTGAATGAACGGGCGGGTTTGATTTTTGAGGTCGAAAGAAAAGGAGAGATGGGCAGGTGGAAGGGGGAGACGAAAGAATCTCTCCAGCCAGGAAAGGAGAGAGAGAGTCCATGGAAGGAAGAGAGGGAACGGTGAAGGGGCTTTGCGTCTTTCACAGCGCGATCTCTTTTGTCAATGGTTTTGTGCTTGCATAGGTGTGTGTGTCCATGTGAATTATTCACCTGTGCTCGCTGGGGTGTGGAGGTCCGGAGTCTGCCGCTGTTGTGGGTCTGTATGGAAAGAAACACAGGCATGGTTGACTGCGAAAGAGAATGACTGAACTTTGATCCATCGACAGAACGGAGTTTCGACGCGACTCTTTCGTTCTCCCTTTTCTCTTTCATGAGTGAAATTACGCAGGACGGCTCGTCTGCCGATCCTCCGAGAACACCAGAAAGGTCGCGGGGAGGGGCAAAAGAAAGAAAAAGGAAGCTGGAAGGAAGTGAAGTCAGAGGCCAGCAGAGAGGCCTCCCAACTTATTTCTTCTTTCGAGGTGCAAGAGAAGCAAACAAACAAGAAAAAAGAAAAGAAAGAAAGAGAGAATGGAAAATAAAGGATGAGAGGAGAGGGTTCAAAGGGGTCGAAAGGGAAAGAGCGTGTATTGCAAGAGAGACTTTGGACAGGGAATATTTGATGGATGAGAAGGAAGAAGAGAAAGGGAGGGTGAAATTCAAGCAAGAAGCTCTCTTCATGTGTGCAGTGAGGGGACTGTATTTGCACAGGCGACCACTGGAGCTGCTGCACTTGCTTCGTTCTTTCGTTTCTTTTTTTTTTATCAGCACTTGTAGGGCATGTGGGAGAAGCCGTAAGCCGATGGAGAGTGAGTGCTCCTTTGTTTTTGTCGCTCCCGTTCCGCCGTCTCGCCCTCGTGGGGGCGGGAGGGGGGACTTGGAGAGAGGGAGGAGGGGGTCTTCATTGCCTCTCCTCTCTCAAGGGGTCGGATGGACAGTGAGGACTGAGCTGGACACTCAGTCGTTTCGCGCACCGACTGTGTGTGTTGTTGGAATGATTGGTCAAAGCTGCATGGGAGAGAAACGAATTGAATGCGGGAGGTTTCTATTTGACGGCCTTCCCGCACGCTTCCTTGGCAGCCTGAGCCGGTCACTCCCCGTGCAGTCGTGTGTGCGTGCGTGCGTGTGTCCTTCTGTCCTGCAACAATCCAAGCGTATGACCCCGCAAACTCTTGTCCGCTCCTGTATCTATCTATACGGATTGCATGCATGCATGCAGCATGTTCGTTCCCACTGAAAGAAAGAAAGGAGGAAAGGAAGGCAGAGACGGCTATGCCAGACTCTTCCAATGAGTGAGTGAGTTGGCTTAGCTGCAGAGGCCGGGTAGAAAGGATCGAAGGAAGACAATTGGACCAGCGGAGTCGTAGAAGAAGGAGAAAGAACCAGGAGCTTCCCTTTCTTCCTGCCTGTTCTGTGTGTCCATCAACTGTCTGGTACTTCGAGATACTGGTATTGATTGAATGGCTTCAGGCCGGCAGAGAGAGAGAGAATGAGTTTGCTTGTCTGAAGTCTGTCGATCAAGTTTGGTTGGGCAACCATTGAAGTTTTGATCGTCTGGCCGATGTGTCTTTCGCCCCCGTGTGTGAGTTTCTAAAAGAGTATGTCGAAAGCCATATCTTTGCTTGGACACACTACGCCGAAACTGTTGATGGCTGAATCGTTTGATTCGTCGTCAACGTAGTTCTCGTCTTTACGACAAGCATGGAGGGTTTGATGCCGGAGAACTGTGTGAGGACTGTATGAGGAGAGAAGACCAGAAAGTCTCTTTTTTTACTTGGTTTCTTTACATTTTCCTTGCTTTCCTACTTTGTTTCTTTTGACATTCTTTTCATTTGTGTCTTTGGGTGTTCCACTCCCTTTCGTCCACCTTGTGTACATCCTCTTGTGTCTGACGACCTTGTTGCCGGATGAGCAAGTGCTTCAATCTGCCCACAAGGAAGGAAGTCAAGCAACGAGAGAATGCTAGAGAAATTCTGAAGGGTATGGGAGCAGGTCAATGCGAACATGCGTAGAAAGACGCAAGACATGGAGGACTGCAGAACCTTAGGCAGGTTGTCGGGCCCTTGCTTCCCTCCTTGTAGGACCTTTTTGTTTGATTGATTGACAACGATCGAAACATTTTTGTTTTCCCTTCTTCTTTGCCCCCGACCGCCCGACTGCGTGCTTGACTGACTGTATATCACCAAATCCATTTGTGGATCAGTGATTGGTGGGTGCTGGATGGACGTGTTGACACATAAAGGTGCTCTCGTGTACGGGCTTTGCTGCTTTCGCGGGAGGAAAAAGAAACAGAGGGAAGTTGGTCAGTGAGGGTTTGACGGTTCTCCATTTTTCTCCGTACTGCATGGTTCTTTGTCATTTTCACTTTCTTACACACGTGCATTGTGCTGCGGGCCGAGTGGTTGTTTCCTCAGCCACCGGCCACTAGATTCACTGACTGGTCGACTGGAGTGTCTGTCTTTTTCTCTTCTCTCTTGATTCACTTTGTGGTTTCGACTTGTTCTTTTGTGTTGGTTCTTTCACGTGAGGGGACATCGGCCATTGAAGGCCTATGTGTCTGCTCAGGTGGTGACTGACTGGTTCCTTGTTTCTCTTCTTTCTTTCTTTCTTTTTTTTCTTTCTTTTCTTTCTTTTTTTTTTTTTCTTCCCTCCTCCCGTCCTTCCTCTCCGTCCGCTTGTTTGGCTGGCTTTCTTTCCTTCTTTCGTTCTTCCCCTAGAATGTCAGAAGGTAGAGTGCAACCCACCCCATTTGGCGTAAAGTGATTAGCCGAACATGGACGGTGCAAGGCAAGGTACAGGGGCCTCTTTTTATTGTGTGCATCTCTCCTGCTGTATCTCTCTTCTTCTCTTGCATCGATGGGTGACCCGTGCAATTAACTGGCTGGCGGCTTCTGATTTGAGTCGACAAGCTTGCTTTCTCGCAGCCCTAGCTTCTCCCGTTGCTCTCTCTTTCCGTTCTGGTCCGTCCGTATGTCCCTTTGATGGCTTTGTGTTTCGTTTGACCCCGATCGATCAGAGAAGGTTCCGCTTTCTCACGAGGTGGGAGAGAAGTGGAGACTCTATCTGGGGTTTTCGAAAGCTAACGAGGCCGAAAAGGGGAAGGGAAAAAAGAAACGAAAAGCGGAGCATGCAGTGAGCAGGTGGACAGTCTTGAGGCGGGAAAGAGCACACTGATCGAAAGCGAGTGAAGGAATGAGAAAGATTTGTTATCGTAGATGGATAAGAAAAGAAAAAGAGAACCATTTGACTTCCCGACCGACCGACCGATCGAGTGCCCTGCCGACCGGATCGATGAATAGATGGATGGATGGATGGATGGATGAATGAATGGGAAGCAGGCGGATGCGACGCAGAGATGTGTGAGTGAATGGAAAAGTGAACAGGGGCAACAAGAAGAGCGAATGAGTGTATGTGTGTTCCCTCCCGCTCTCTCTGTTTCGGCTCATCCCTTTTCTCAGGACTGACAACCTGGCCTTGTTTTTCCTTTCCACCGTTTCTGTCAATCTGAACGACCATAAGCATGCGCACCAGCTGACTCTCATTGCAACACAAGCGCGGATCTGGGCGAGACTCTCTTTTCGAAAAAGGGGAAAGAACGAAAGAAAGAAATCGAAAGAGAACGCGAAACTGATGAAAGGGCAAATGCCCGAAAGCGTCCTGATCCGAAAAGTGGTTGTTGCGTCACCTTGTGTGAGAATCGGCCGGCGTGCAGCTCGACGGTGCTGCAAAAGAACAAGACACATGCATGTCTGTCAAGAAGAGAAAAGCGAGACTGCGAAGGAAAAGGTGAGATTGAGAAAAAGAAAGGGACAGGAACACACCATGATGCAGAGCTTCCTTTCCGTTCCCTCCTGGAGAAAAGGAGAGGGAAGGAGGGTACTCGACAGAAAAAATGAGAAAAGAGGAAACGAAAAGAAATAGCCATTCGAAGGGAAGGCAACCCAACTTGACGAATTTAGCAAGCAAACGCCATCCTTGAAGGAGTGGCGACTTGTCCTCTCTTAGCGTCCTTCGCTGGTTGGCTCATCAGTTGGTTAGCTGGGATGATGGGCAAAAGGTGAAAAATCGAACAACTGCATGCACGCACGAGGCTTGAAAGGCTGCCTCCCTCTCTTTCTGCTCGAACTCTTGTACAACTTGGTTGTTCGTTGCTTCGATGCCCAAGTGCATGCATGAGCCAGGCAGTCGACACACGTCCGTTCCCTGCGTCCATTCATTCATTCATTGATTCCTCTCTTTTCTCTCTGTCTCTCTCTGTCCAAGGGTTCAATCAAACTTAGGTACATACACTTCATGACCTTACCACCAGTTTCTTCGAACAATCAAAGGGTGCGTTTGTGTCGCCCACTCCTGCATGCTTGCATGCACGAGGGGGCGCAGAGCAAGGGAAAAAGCTTTCTTTCTCTCTGTTTTTCCACTGAAAGGCTGTGTGTGTGTACGCGTGTACGTGTGTGTGTGTGTGAGAACCGATCGATCGATCGACTTTCAATTTTTCCACACAGAAAGGGAACGAGGACAGCATCACTGTATTCATTCACTGCCGGTCATCACTCAATGTCCGTCCTCATCGCCCGAGTGATCGTTTGAATTCTTTTTCTGTTCGCCTGCATCTTGGAAGGAGGAAGCAACATTGCACATGCACAATCAGTAAGACAAAGATACAAACAGTCAGACTGTCCCTCCAAGGCATCCCTTTTCTGTTTCTGTCTGCGTGTCTGCATGGCTGTCTACAAGTGGATTACCGCGATGACCTTTGCCGTACCGGGTCCAGAAGGTGTCTTTACAGACTTTCCCTTTCAGCACAGGGAGGGGTGTCTCTTTCTGAATTTTGTGGGCAAGAAGACCGAAGAACACGGCAATAGTCGAGGCAAATGAACGCCTTCGGGCGGGCGGGAAAGGAAGGAAGGAAGGAGATACCAGGATGTCGAAAGACACGAACGAAGGGCCGACCGACACCCTGCCTGCCTGCTTGCCGTATCTGCGTGAAAGAAGTTTCTAGCTTCGTCTGTACATCAACACACATGGACGATTGACTGGCCTGACTGCATCAATCTGGCAGGGAGGGTACTTTGTGTTCACCTACCCTTGGCGTGATCAATTCCTTGACTGACTGACTCTCTGAATGAGTAACTGCCTGACAGCGAATCCAGGGCAGATCGAAGAGGAATGGGAGGGAGGACCTTGCGATTGAGAGCGAGCGTTCCCCGTCTTTCTTTCGAGTGCATCTGTGTCTGTCCGTTCACTCATGGAGGGGAGAGAGCAAGAAAGAAAGAGAGAAAAAGGGCTGTGCCTCTCTGTATGATTGTATGAGGTCTTTGTACGTTATGCTTCGATCGATTTCCCGTCTCGATAAATGTGCATGCACTCATCTATTCACTGTGTTTTCCATGTAAAGCCGACTTGTCGTTGATTCATGTCAGAGCGTCTGCCTACATGCGTGTTCTTGTCAGTTAGTTGAAATCCTCCAATGCACTCATGCCTGTCACTCTCCATCCGTCTTTCAGCACGTCACTGCACAGTCATAGTTTCTTGCAGACTGCCTGAATAACGTCTTCATGAATCGGGAAAAAGATCAAACGTGCCTGTCACCCACGGGCTTGGTCAGCCAGAACGAAAGAGAGAGTCTGGCCGGGGTGAAGGGAGGATGGATGCGCTCGGGGACCGATGGACGGACGAGGAGCTTGAGGAGGGCCCGGCACGTGCATCTACCGCATGCGCACGCAACGTCATCAGCGAATCGTTGCGTGTCTGCACGCCCGTATTGTTGCACGGCTGGGCCCCCTTCAGTTCTTTGTGTTGGTGTCATCGATCCACGACCGGTGCGTGCCACCAGCCCTACCACCATGCAGCCTTGAATCACTCAAAGATACATGCAACATGTGAGCTTTGCTCGTTTGCAGGCAATGTGTCATTTGTGCATGTTTGGTCCGCATGCATGCTGGAGCGGCCGATCTAAAGCGGATCCAGGCACTGAAGCTTCGGTGAGAACAACTGAAAATACATATGCACACTATTATGCTGCAATTTATGCAGTATACATACGTATGCAGTTAGTACCCATTAGTACCCATTTGATTGATTGATTTATATATTCTATACACAGGCAGGTTAACTGGTAGGTTAAACTTTTTTAAAATTCTACTACTAGTTAAAATTAAAGTTATACATTATTATTAAACGATTTTTATTTTATCAAAAATATTTTTTTTATAGATTTCTTTTTATGTGTCAGTGTATCACGGCAGGTAGGTCACTCTAGGGGTGACTATAGATCAGTCATTTACACTTATTCCTTTGATCATGCCTAGGCGTATCACAGTAAAAAAAAAGAAAAAAAAAAAGTAAACCAGAATTGGCTTTAATTATTTTTTTTTTCTTTTTTTTTGTGTAACACCTAAGTAACAGTTGTGCAGCACCCAATCAACAGTTACGCAACCTCCCTGAACCTAAGTGTCACTTGAAAAAATATAATCAAGATGATCTCCATCTGTGGCATCGTTTTTCAAGAGACCGTCTATGCTTGTGGCGTAGACGGTCAAGACACTGTCCAGATATGTAGCTTTGGCTTTCAAGATACCGTAAATGATCTGCGTCTGCGACACGGACTTTCAAGCTTATCCAAAAATGCGGCTTGAAGTTTCAAGTAGTAATTAGATTCAGGGAGGTCAGTTACGCAACACTTGAACAACCATTGTTTGTCATCGAACATCGTAAAAAAAAAAAAAGCGAGAATTGGCTTTAATCATTATTATTTTTTTTGTGATACGCCTAGGATCATGCAATCAAAAATTTATATATTTTTTGAAGTAAAAACGGGAAATCTGTTTTAAAAGTTACCTATATATTCTACTAGCTTTATACTCATTGAGTTTTAACAACCAACTCAAATCAAATCTGATAAATCATTTATTGCGAAATTGAGTGACTTTGAGTCATTCAGAGGATCTAGCAGAGGATAAGATGGTAGGATCGGATCTAGGATCAGATTGAACGCAGGAATTGTGGGATTAAATTTATACAGTCGATCTAGATTTTGATTTATTAATTAGATTAATTTGATTTAAGTTAGGTTGTTATTCACCTCTAGTTCCAGAGGTTCTGGCGTAAACCACAATTAAGTAAGTAAGTAAGACGATGAGTTCTACGCGTTGTTTAATATAAGATAGTACTAAGGATATGATTAGATATCTGGGAAAAAAGGTACTAAGATTTATATTTTGGGGATTCGATAATCGTTATATAGGGATTGCTGAGGCCGGCCCAGTGTCAAGTATCCGCTTGAATATACATTGTCTGATTGTCGTACTAACACGGTTCAAGTGACGGTTGAAATAAGCTAGGAAATAAGACATATAAATATATTTAATAATATACTATTTGTATATTAACAGTGATGATGATCTAGATAATGATTTGGGTTTAAGTCATAAATTCCGCGATGCCAAACCCCAAGCCACTATCAGCTTTTTGGACTTCAGCTATTGTCAACCCTTCTTAGCCGTTTTCATATATCCGCACAGTTTTTTCATTATAAGATGATGACTGTAGTATCAGGAAATAATGAAAAAAGTTGATGGATGGTGAGGTTTTGACGTCACATCATTTTCAAACCTAGGATCAACGTCTTCTTCTGCCACATTTCCGCCGGATAACACGCGGAGCCTGCATGCTTCCGTTTTGGAATCCGACCAGGACTGAAAGCTCCTTGCCCTCTCTTGACCTGTAAGGTGAGAGGAATCACGCAAACCCCTTCCTGAGGCTTTCTCTAAAATGCAGGAAAGACTAACGGCTCCTCTGGCAGCCTCACTGGCACCGGCAGGATGTGTCTCTCCCGTCTCAAGCAGCGCCTCCACTGCCACCTCCCCCTGCACACTGCCCGAAGACCAACTTGGACCACTTGCAGGGTGACTGTCACCTCTCTCTTTATCCATATCTTCCCTTACACTGAAACCGCTTTTGTCTTGCCTCAACGTACCCTTCAGAGCTGGAGAAGCAGTCGGAGACAACCACAGGGTCACAGTCATCGGCCGGACAGACCGCGCCAGACCAGTCACTTTTTTTGTGCTGGTCACCCACGCATGTCGGACACTGGTCGCTTTCAAGTTAACGTATAACGCCACACAGGTTAAAAGAATTCCGAAAAGAGTCGTGCCCAAGTTCACCCATGCAAGGCCCAAGTCGAGACTGTTCTCACGTAACTTCTCCCAGGCCCCAGCAGTTAGAATCGCCATCATAACAAGGATGACGATCTCGCATACTAAACCCACGCCGTGAATCAGCGCGCTCTCCGCACTCGAATGATCTGCACGCACATGCAATGTCATGATGCCTCTCGTCCGTGACACTAACAATGGGGGAGACCTCCTGCGTCAGGCAATCTAGGTTGCATGCATGAGACGTATCATGCTAGATGCGACAGCGACAATGCATTTGAAGATGGACGCACAAGGGGGGAGAAGACGTGGGGCGGGGGGGGCAGAGAGCGACGGTGAGAGAGACAGAGAGACTGAGAGACAGAGAGAGAGAGAAGAGAGAGAGGGAGAGGGGGAGAGACCGAGAGAGTAAGGAAGAAACAGAGCGAGAGCGAGAGCGCGAGGGAAAGTTCGAGAGCGAGAGCGAGAGAGAGAGAGAGAGAGAGAGAGAGAGAGAGAGAGTAAGGAAGAAAGAGAGAAAGAAAGAAATAGAGCGAGAGCGAGAGAGCGAGAGAGGGAGAGGGTAAGGAAGAAATAGAGCAAGAGAGAGAGCGAGAGAGAGTGTGAGAGAGAGTGTGAGAGAGAGGGGGAGAAAGAGAGGGAGAGAGAAAGAAAGATAGAGACGGATAGAGGAAGACTGAGAGTTGCACAACCGGAGACCCACCATTGCAAACGTAGATGGAACGTAAACACGAAAAAGTCGACGATGCCGAACACCAGAAGGACGCTGGCCAATCCAACTTGGACTTCTCTGGTCAAAGTCGTGGGAGAGTTTAGGTAGAGGAACCCTCCAGCAATGTCCGAGCTAACATCCACATGATCCTCACCCACCTGCAGAGAAACGCATGGCAGACGAAAACTATGATCGATCCTTGTTGCACTGTCGAGTCCCTGGATTGTTTGCAAGAGGCGCGTCAATACGTTCTTTGCCGTATTCCAAAATGCACTCATGATTGACTGCGCATAAGCCCCTGACGTTTTCCATTGACCGGCCGTTCATGCTCAGACAAACAGCGAGGATGCCTCTGGAAAAAAAGGGAACTTAATCAAGCTCCAATTGAAAGAAGAAAAGCAATCCGCACAGGAAGAAAGACCGGACGGATGGACCCACCAGAGAACAGCACAGTGCAGCGGAGTCTTTGCGAGTTTGGGTGACACGAGGCGAATCAAATTCTCAGTGCACCCACCCGCTGCAGAATCGACTTCAGTTCTTCCCAACTGCAATCGTACAACGTAGAACATTGCATCATCAAGAATATGGAATGAATCCGATTTGCTGCAAAGAAATGCAGAAAGAACCTCAAAGGGAGATAGACTCGGATCGCCACATCCAAACTTTTGGGCCGAATTCATGCAAATCACCTTGCTTGTCTGTCTTGGTCTCTGTCTCAAACTGAGGGGATCATTGAATTTCAAAAAACAAACAGAGGAAGGACGGTGTCCCGCAAAAACAAACAATTAAAGGTTCCTACCCGTCTGTTGGGCCGGCAGCTCTGTATGCGGCTCTCGCCGATGACTCTTCTGTTGTGCCAGTGATCGTGCATATTTACCTCCGCAGTCCACGTGTGAGTGCATCTTTTCATTCTTTCGTACCAACAATCAGTCAAGTCGCGTCCGCGCTATCCCAGCCTGTCCACGTGTATGCGAATGCAGCAACGACAGACAGCCCTTCACTCCAAGGCCTGCCTGCTGTGTGTGGAAAATTCAATGCAGAGGTGTGGATGACCGAAAAAATCCATACAGGACATGATAAAGTAATCAATTGTTTTGGAGATGATGAACGCCCCCCCCGTGCACGACTTAATTCTGTCCATCGACCCACGTACCTTCTCATGGTTCTCTGCTGCCTCCCGTCTCCGTCTCTTCTCGTTGAGGATATGTTGTTCCAACCCTCTGATGTGGGCTATCGACACAGCGTGGGTCGCTGTGATCACCGCCACACAAGCGTACGTCTCGGCGTTAAGTAAAAATTCAGAATGGCAAATGCACCCCCTCCGAAGCCTCCCAAGAGTCTGGCGCCAATCTCCCAACCTTTGCACTCGAAAATCGGCAAAAACCACTCTGATACTTCGATTGGTATGCCAAAAAGCCACAACACGCCCACTGACATGGCTAACTGCCGTTCGGAACCGGAGAGGTTTTCGGAGTCCGTGACGAAGATGAATCGAAGATGATGGGGGAAACAGCCCCGGCAAGCAACGCAACAAACGAGAGCGCACACAGGGCGGTGACCTGATATCTGCACCCCTTCTCCCACAGGTTTTCCAGTGAGTACGCGCTGAGTGGCGGGATGGAGCAGAGACAACGGGGAGATGCCTGGCTGTCTTCAGATTTCGCCCCTTCTGTTTCGTCTTCTCCTGTTCCTTCTTCATAGCCTTCTCCTTCTTGATTCTGCTGCTGCTGCTGCAGCTGCTGTTGCAGTGGAAGAGACAAGTCCTTGACAGATGGCGTCTGCCCGAGTTCTTTTTCGACCACAGGGGCTGCACATGGCTGCACAGTGGCAGAAGAAGCGTCCCTTCCTGTCTCCCTGCTAGCTCCTGCATGTTCTCATTTTTCTTGCTTTCCGGGGCCGTTCGCAAGCTTGCTTGCGTCAGATCCAGTTCGACCCCTTCAGCCGCTTCTCGAAGACTCACGCTCTACATATGGCCCAGTTGAGCATTATATGTAACGTGTGGCTGATGTGCTTGGCTGTCTCTTTGTTCCAGGATGGTGGGCGTGATACGGAGAAGGTCGGACTTGTATCAAGTCTGGGTGTGGGGGAGCCTTCTGTTTGTTCTGAGCTCCATGTTAACTCTTGAGGCTGTGAACAGCGGGGCTTTCGTGGATGATATTGACAGGCCCATGCCCTGGTGGGGTCGTCTAGTGATGGCTTTGGGGTTCTCTGGGTGTTTGGCTTGGGTGCTGAGAAGCGTAGCCACGACTTGGTTCTTCATATTCTTCATGGTTTTCCGGACAGTTGAGTATGCGTGGCAGTCCGCTCTGTATATCCAGTTCAAGGCCAATCATGTCTTCTCCCAGGTCACATTTGGGCTTGTACGACTCGGGATTGTCCTTTTTTGTGTATGGACTGCCTATGTAGCGTTTCTTTTCCAGAGATCTCTCCGACGTTTGAGTTCGGAGGAGAGGAAACTGGGCTTTTCGGCGGAGACGGCTGGAGTGACAGCTGTCTGGGAAGGAAATACGTCTCCGGACCAGCGAGAGGGTATGGGAGGAGAAGTGGATAAGACAAAGCGTTACTACCGCGGATTTCACGTGACCCTCATGAGGGTGGAGCTGCTTTGGTTTCCGCGGGACACCTTGAGAGTGTGCATCATTCTGTCCACAATCCTGATGATCTCCTACGTGCCCCCAAGACTCTGGCTTCTTTTGCACCCGGGTCAGCTGGTGAACTTGCAAGGACACTGTGCACACACGAATGAATGAACTCACATTGGGACGCGAATCTTCGAACCTTCATCCCCCCTCTCGCGGATGGAAGAAGATAGCATCACATTATCTTCCCTTCAAATGCAAGCCTTCTTCCTCTTGTCTCCCCTCAATCCGCTTCACAAGACGATTGCCTGTCTCCATGCTGTCCTTTTTCTGGTGTTGCGTCTATGTGCCCGGTGCTCTTTCTCACGTGTCCCTATTTCTCATTTCTCATCTCTTCCGTCTGCAGAAGCCCTCGGCGAGCTTCAGTCCTGGCTCACTCACCTCTCCCTCGCCAATCTGGGACGACCCATCGGCTGGCTGGTCATCTCTGCCTGCACGCCCTCAGACTCTCGGGGCTTGACGAATCTTCTGGCGACTTTCGGGGTGTTTGGGCGCTCGTTGATAGCGCCATTCCGTTCACAGTCCTGGCACAGGTGCAGAGGCAAAACCAGGCGACCGAACAGTACAGCAGTACTTTTGCGTCTCCGCTTGCCGTGCAGCTTTACTTGACATTCTTTTGTGTCTTCTCTGCTTTCACTGGGATTTTGTTGGTGATGTCTCGTGACTTCTCTGGTGAGTGGATCATGAAATGGGCAAGTGAAAGAGAAAAAATCGCTCAGCGAACAGGAGCAGTTCGCCGGCGTTTGTTCAGAGTCCGCACTTTGTTTGTGTTGCCAGGGGTTGAGGAGAGTGAGAAAGAGAGAGGGGAGAACGAAAAAGAGGTGTCGTGGATGCGTAAGGCGACTGGTTGTGTCGTGACTCAGAGATCCATGGGATGGCTGAAGATGGCCTTCACTGCCGGTATGGGATTTCTCGATGCCTTTTCGGACATTTGCGTTGCCATCCAGGTCTTGCTGTTCGGTAGAGGACCTGGAAGACACTCTGGATGGGTCATTTTGGCACTTCTCCCGATTGACTTCCTGGGAATTCATGTGGCAGGGCGCCCTGTGGAGCAGAGGGGGGGATCAGTCGCTCCGGTGAAGCAGGCCCTCTACGGGTTTTTGTTTTCCCTCCTGGAGTTGGTCACCGTGTGTGTCCAGGTCACGGTGGGCAGGGAGGCTCTTGTTGGCTCGGAATTTTCTCTCTGGATTTCTGTGGGGTCCACTTCGTTCTCCATTCTAATGAAATTAGCCATGTGGATCGGTGCAGTGATCAAAGACAGAAGGGAGAAGAGGCAGGAGAGGGAGAAGATGAATGAAGAGAAGAAAAAGAAAACCGCGGCCTCCACAGGAGTGGAGGGGGAGATGAAGTCAAACGGTCGGTCTGTCTGAGTCCTTGTCTATGCCCCTATAAAGGGTTTTCCCTCCTGCGGTCGCTCTTTTTCTCTCTTTGTTTGGTTGCTTCTTCTTTGACACTCCATTCCTTGGTGTTGTGTTTGATTCGAGGAAGTTCCCTGCATTTCTCTTTCGATTCACGTCAGAATAAGAACAAAAGACGGACGCAGACAGAAAGACAAGGGAACAAGTGAGAAAGAGATGAAGAGAAGGAGAAAAAAAATTACAGACAGACAGGCAGTCAGGCAGAACATCCTGTTTTTGTCGGTTCTGTCAGAATCAAGATGGTGGATTCGCGTTCCTTTCATCTTGGCTTTCTCAAGAATGACATGAATCTCGTCTGTCGTTCCATTCTTCTTTGACGCGTACAGCTCGATGATTCTCCCGCGACTGGTCGACCGATCGAGAGAGGTTCTCATCCAACACAAACTTCCTGATCGCATTCCCCGACCCGTCTTCGAGGAGTTCTCTTTTCTTCTTCTCTTCTGAGCCCTTCCTTGGTTTTCCCGGCCGGCATACGTCAGGCAGCACTGTGATCCTCCTCGCTCTCTGTTTCGATCTGCAAATGCAACTGTCCAACCTCTCCTCTTCCTCTCTCTCTCTCTCTCTCTCTCTCTCCCTCTCTCTCTCTCTCTCTCTGTGTGTGTGTGTGTGTGTGTGTGTGTGTGCGTGCGTGTGTGTGCGTGCTGCGTGCAGCTGAGTGCGCCCTTTTGCAGGGGCCCTCTTTTTCGAGTCCCTCCTCTTCCTCTTCGTCCCTCTCGGAACGCGGAGAGGTGCAAGGGAAGGAAGAGACAGAAGCCTTTGAGGATCCAGAGATGCAACGGTGCCGCCACGCTGCACCCTCGCAGTCTAGCGGTGAGGAGGTGGAGGTGGAACGGGAAGGACAAGGAGAAGAAAAAGGACCCCCCCAAAGCCCCAGTCGCTCCGCGTGTTCGGATCTGCCTGCTGAAGGTGAGGAACGCCAAGAAGAAGAAAAGAACAGCCAGGTTCTGCACTTCCCGACTGGGGGTGTCAGGCAGGAAAATCAGATGAGTCTTCTGGAGAGCAAAGAAGTGAGGGAAGAGCAGACGGCAGACAAGGAGGAGAGAGAAGAGGAAGGGGAAAAGGAGGAAGCGAGGAAAGAACAGAACGGAGAGGATTCCAGAGGAAATCAGAAGAATAAAGGTGAGGTCACGAAAGAGCAGAAGGAAGAAGAAGATATGAGAGAAGAGCAGAAGGAAGACGAGGGGAGAGAAGAGCAGAAGAAAGAAGAGGCGAGAGAAGAGCAGAAGAAAGAGGAGGCGAGAGAAGAGCAGAAGAAAGAAGAGGCAAGAGAAGAGCAAACAATGGAAGAGAAGGTCAAAAAGGAGGGAGGTGGCGCCAGAGCCGTTTTGGTTCCCTCTCCTTCTGAGAGATGTCCTTCTGTCGGGGATCAGCCGCCCTCTGTCAGACATGATGCTCTTCTGCCTCTTTCCGAGGAGGAAGAAGAGGCGCTTGAGAGTGCGGTGGAAAGAGTGACCAGTGACCAGTGAGTGGGTGCATAGAGGAGAAGAGACGTGACCCTTCAGATGGTTCGAAAGAAGGCCATGAATGCATGTGTTTTTTTGGAATGAATTTATGATGCCCTATCGTCAACGCAGGCCTTTCGAGTGCAGTGCCGAGTTGTGTGAATTCATCGACCGACACAAAGCTTCGATAGTCGGTAGAGTGGGCTTCTCCCTGCACTAAGTGGATGCATGTCCGCGCAATTCCGTTGCATCTCGCGTCTTTTTTTCAGGCCGTCTTTTTACACGCCAGTGGTAGACGTGGAGGAAGTGAAATGTTCTCATTTCTTACATGTCAGGTATGCGTTTGTGCCCGTTTTGATGTGTTTTGCATGCGTTCATGCTTTCTCTTTTTTATCGTGAACGTGAATCTGCATGGATCCGTGGTGCTGCCTCAATTAGGCCTTCACTTTTGGTTCGATAGAGACGAATGGAGAAAAGCATTGGCAGACTGACGAAGAGCGAGAGAGTGAGCGTGTGTTTGTGTGTGAGAGCGAGCGAGCGAGCGAGCGAGCGAGAGAGAGAGAGAGAGAGAAGAAGGAAAGAGAAACAAAAAACCAGCTTAATGCTACAAGGCCAGTACAAGCAGTCGTTTTGAAACAAACACAGCTCATCCTGTCAGGAAGAATCCATGCATTTTATCGGCAGGTTTTAATTGGTGCAAAGCAGATTGCCAGTGAATCACATTTCGTCACTCACTGGTTTGTCCCATAAATTAATTGAGGCTTTGCTCCAGTTGCTAGTCCAATTAACTCCAGATAACATACATTTTTTTTTTTTGAAGAGAACAATGTGAACAATGTCGTATAACCGTGTTATAGTAATTAATTGTAATCTAAATATTAAAGGGGGGTGAATAAGGGAAAAAACATGTTAAAACACATTGAAGTGTGAGCAAGGTTGCCGAGGCCTGACATAACAACAAAGTACAGCCACTGTACAGCTAAGGCAGCTAACTGCAGCCAAGTCTGCCAAGGTTAAACATCGTTTTTTTAAATGTTAATTTATTAAAGTGTGCCTCTATGTACTTTTATGTGTCTTTGTCTATATGGTAAATACGACATACCTTATATGACCAACCCCCCTTATACTTTTTTCCCCATACATATTCTCTTTGTGTTGATCCGAGTCTTTCACTTTACTCTCAGTCTCCATCATCCCGGGGGGCCTACGTTGCCGCCTCTCCCCCGTCTATGCTATAGGTTAAATTTGGCCTGTCACTATCTGTTACTCCCTGAACTACCCTGAACTTTTTGCGCCATGAAAAGGCCGCGCACGAAATGGGAAAACGAGCGCTATACCAGCTAATTTCGGCTCCTTAAAAAAAAATCGTTAATTATTGTGCATGTCTGACCGCGTGCATGCGCGGGTGTATCGGAATGATAAACGTACACGATTGATATGTATATAGCTTTCGATCTGAGCAGAGATCGAGTCAAGGCGATTACCCAATTCGCTGTCGAAGGTTGGAGCCCCAAGCAGAGCAAGCGATCATTCTGTGTTGATTCAAGAGAGCAGAACATTCTTCGCCTTTTTTCTCTTGACGCTTTTGAGTTGAACACAGAAGTAGAAGAGCCAGGCACTACCAATCGATCGAAGAAGGAGAACAAGAACGAAAGAGCGTCTACGAGATGGAGGGTGACGGTGGTGACTCTCTGAAGTACCCTCTCCTCGAGAATGGGGGCGAGGGGGGAGGGGCCCAGGGATCTGAGGCTCCTTCTTCCTCCCCCGCACCTGCAGCAGAGCCTTCTGAAGTCCCTGTAAAGACAGGCACCCGCGTGTCAATTGCTGCTCCCCGCTCATCGATGCGCACGTCCATTTCTTCAATAGGGTCCAACCGGTTGGAGCTGACGGCTGCACAGAAGAAGATCCGCCGGTCGATGCTGGGTGTGAACACTTTCGGTGACGCCCAGGTTGGCAGTCAGGTACGTCGACTGAGTCGTTTGAGCGACAAGGTGAATGAGCGACTGGTGAATGAGGAGAGGTTGGAGGTGACGGAAGGTGTGTGTGTGTGTGTGTGTGTGTGTGTGTGTGTGTGTGTGTGTGTGAGGGAGGGAGAGAGAGAGAGAGAGAGAGAGAGAGAGAGAGAAAGATTGGATGCAAATGTGACAGAGTCGGAAACAGAGAGGCGGAGAAAATAGCGAGGAGAGGCAAAGTAGGAGCAACCGAGGCGCTCAGTCTGCCAAATATGCACCCGTATGTGCGCAAGCAGAATGAATCAAGAAGCAAGCGGCGCCCAGCAGACTAAAAACATACAGGGAAAGCGGATGGATGGAAGCATGGTATATATACACATATCGATGCGATTGGTGCTGAACAGGACTGTTCCAGAAGATAAGATGGGGAGATTTTTAAATACGCGCACGCATGTATGCGCGGAAAATACAGCAGCACAGTAATTGGCTGAAATCAGTAGAGGAGGGGAAGAGGGCTCGAGGAAAGAAGAAAAATGAACGGCCGGACAGATGACGCATCACCTTTCTATTGACTGTCCGTCTTGTCTGTTCATATTACTCTTCTTCTTTCACCGACTGTTTTGGTCATTTCTGTTACCGCCTCCGATTGCTACTGACTCCCAAAACCGCTGTACAGTTTTACTTCTAATCTGTCGCTGTTTTTCTCTTCGTGCAGGAGGATGGTCCTTCATTCGACGCCGGAAACGCGCGTGCATCCATGCACAGGATGTCGGTGAGTCCAAAGTGAACGCAGGCAGAGCGAGCGAGACAGAGAGAGAAATGAGACTTTTCTTCCTTCTGATGGAAGGTGGAGCGCAAAATGAATGTGTTCGTTCGTGCATGTCTGGAACGCGTGTCTGTCTGGAATCCTCTTCGACCACCATCCCGACTGCTGGCTCCTCATTCTTGCTGACACACTAGAGAGAAGATTCTCTTTCAATTGAATCCCCCCACAGTCCCCGTTGGATTTTTTTCTGTAGCACAAATATGTCAAAACACCCTTCCGTTTTCCCCTTCAGTTATATCATGCCCTCACTGAATGTCTCTCTCTCTCTTTCCCTGCAGCTGGCAATGATGAAGCCCAGAGACCAGATCGAGTACGTCCAGGCAGTCGAGCCAGCACGATTCGAAAGGGCCCTCTCTGAAGTGACCCACGACCAGAAGGCCCAGGCAGCTAGGCAAAACACCCAGGTGAGTTAGTCAGTCAATCAGAAAGAGGAAGCAAGACAGGTTTCCTTGTTTTGCTTTGCCCTTCCTGCTGGAGGCACGTCGATGGACAGTTCGCTGCATTCGTGACAATGAGGCTAGTGGTGTCCCTGTTGTGACACGTCTGGTGGATGCCTTTCAGCCCCTTCCAGCTCTGCCTCTTCGTTGCGTCTAAGTCTCTCTAGAGAACTTCTGCTCATTTTCTGTGAGCAAACCTGCAGCATGGAAGACAGCCATCGACAGGGCAATGTGGAAAGACCAAGAGTCAATCGACGCATTAGACAGGCGCAATGTCTCACAAAATTCTTGGTGATCCTGCCGATCTCTTCTTAGCTTTCGGATCGGATGAAAATGACGGAAAAACAAGAGTTGGTCTTGGGTTGAGTCTCTTTATGTTTGAATTCATCTCGACTTGCAGAGTGCGTCTCTTTCATGTCTTCTTTTGCTCTGTCTGTTTTCCAGAAACCACTCGAAGAGCTTGCTGCTGAACTGGACACCTCTCTGGAGTCAGGCATTAGCTCGGCAGCTGCTGAGTCGAAGCTGCAGTCCCTTGGATACAACGAGCTCGAGAAGGCCAAGGGCAAATCGTTCAACCGGATTCTACTGGAACAGATCAACGCTCTGAACATGCTGGTGGTTGCTGCGGCAGTGATCGCAATGCTCCAAGGAAACATTCCAGGATTCGGTGACGAGCCTGACTACGGGAGTGGTGTCCTTCTGCTGTTCATCGTGAGCATCTGCATTATTGTAAGTCACTCCTTTCACTAGTCTTTTTTTGCCGTCTGTTCTTGTAAGTCGATTAATCTGCATGCGTGGTATCTATTCTTTGGCCACTTTGTCGATCTCCTGTTCCATACAGCTGTACAGGCACCCCAAAGTGAGTGATGTTGTTTTACTTATTCCTTCTCTCCCTCCCTCCCTAAATACACATGCAGGTGGGTGCATACATGGAGTGGAAGTGCAACGCCATTATGGCAGACGTCTCGAATCTCTCCGCCCCCACATGCAAGGTCATGAGGGACGGGCAGGAAATGGAAATTGAAGCCAGATGCCTGGTGCCAGGGGACATTGTTCTTCTCTCGACTGGAGATGCAATTCCGGCCGATCTGGTAGGTCAAGAGGGCGAGAGCTTGGGTGTGTGACACCCTGCAGTGCGACGTGTGCAGAGTGCGGATGCGCGTGTGATGGCATCCGGGGGCATCAACACGTTAGGGAATCGGTGTATGCATAGAGGTGCTTTTCGATCATCAAAAGTTACACACGAGAGTCGGTCACGATGCATTCCGGCGTTTCTATTTCATTTTGTTCTGACTGAAGGCACAGAGGGATTGAACCGTCTGAATTTGTGTCAAGGAGCTGAGGAGCAAAGTAAGTGGTGACTCTGCGTCCAAAGGAAAAATTGCCATTCTGCACATTCAAATGAAACTGTCTAATTCTGTCTGCACACAATGTCCTTGATGGATCGATTTGATTGATTTGATTGATTCAGAGAGTGATCGAGACCGTCGAGCTGACTGTCAACGAGGTCATCCTCACCGGAGAGACTCACGACTGTGTGAAGACGCTCGTTCCCACAGACCCTGCTGCACCGTTTCCATCCAATGTCTGCTATGGAGGAACATCAGTCGTCAACGGCAACGGCAGAGGCCTCGTGGTGGAGACGGGAATCAGGACTCAGGTAGGGTAGGCTGCATGCGTCGTCCAATGCAGATACTGTTCATTACCGGAAGGGAGATGGGAAGGAGGACTCGGGTGGGTGGGTGGATGTCCCGTGCGGTCTGAGTGGATGAGGATGGTGTGGCTTTGTCTCCTCTCCTGTTCATCTATCCAGGGATCCGTAACTATATTCTTCTTCCCGAGAATGCATGCCGCTGCCTTGGTTTCGTCTATCAGATCAAAGCAGCGTGCGCAAACCTTCAAGTCATTCCAGTGATGTTTGTATTTGATGAAAAATCAGCGAGGACATTCTGACTACATTGTCCCTAAGGTGAGCACATATACGCCTCATCTCTGGTCTCCCTTCTGTCAGGTTGGACTGATCGCCACAAAGTTGAACGCGGAGGAAGTCGGCCTGACCCCCGTGCAGAAGACCATGAACAAGATTGGGGGTCTGATCACCATCCTCTGTATCGTGCTTGTCACTGGCATCTTCTTGGTCTCTTTCTTCAACAGGGTGGGTAGGTCGGCAGTTCGTGGGAAACCTGTGAAAAAGTGTCGGAAGAGTCCTTTAAAAAAAACAGATGTTTGCTCGTGTTTCATGCGTAAACACACGTTTGTCTGTTGCCATTCGACGAAATGTCAGCGAGGAACTCCCTATTAAGGAAAAAGATTGTGCGGCTCAAATGAAGCTCTTCTATGGAGGGAAAGGATAGGCAAAAGCAGATCCTTGATGAGAAGGAGGAGCACCCATTTGCGTCGTTGACGTCCCTTCAAACCATCCCGTGGAACCCTTTGAAGAACAAGCGTGTCGGGAACCAGATGCTTTCATTGATTTGCGAGAGCCTCTTGCTGTCTGTATATCACTGGCATGTTCATTGTGTTCTGAATGATCGCGCATCAATATGATAATTCTGTCTGCAGGTCAACGATCCCGCTGATCCCTGCCGGAAGGACGACACGACCTGCTTCCTCACCAAGTCAATCATGCGCTCGATCTTCAACGCCGTGGGGGCAATCCCGGAGACGCTACAGCCTGCCGTCATGTTCACCTTGGTGGGTAGTCCTTTGCCTTCTCGACCGCTCCTCTCCTTTGTGCTTCAGAGAGAATCTGATTCTCCTTCTCAGAATGTGAATACGGACCCGAATGTAGTTTTTTTCCAACAAGGACAATTCGAAGAGCAGCAACTTCTCTTTCTTGTTGTTGCACTGATCACTCGAATATCTTCTTGCATTCACTTCCTCAGGTTGTGGGATGTTCCCAAATGGCACAACACAAAGCGGCGACAACGAAGCTTGCCGCCATCGACACTCTCGGGAGCTGCACCGTTATCTGCTCAGACAAGACTGGTGGGTCGACTGATGAATCTAGAAGGGTGATCTGGCCTCGCCGCTTTCATGAAAAGTGCTCGTCTGCGATCTTCTGGGCAGTTCACTTGTGATGTAAGTGTGTCATGCTCTACTGCGGTGATTCCTTTAGCACGGTCGACTCTCTGTGCCGTGATTTCTGACACCCAGTGTGACGTTCTCTTGAGAAAACGGTTTCTCGTATGCACACAAGTTGAGCACGCGACTGTACCTGCAGCTAGGTCAGTGAGCCAACTAGTGCGATTGTTTTTTCTATGCAGGCACCCTGACTGAGGGAAAGATGACTGCAATCCGCTTTGGAGGCGTTGCTCGTGTCCCTGGTGGAACCACGGCACTCACCTTCTGGCCCCAGAAGGGCTTCAATCCTGTGGGCGGAATTTTCAACGAAGACGAGCTGGACGACTCTAAGAAGACAGCCATCCAGAGCATGGCAGACAACGGAGAAAACGTATTCTCTCCCATCCTCACGGTCCGTCAGAATACCTATAGAGCATAGATCATCAATGTAGCAACTTCGTAATGTCCTTTTGTTTCACAACTGGCGTTTTTTAAATCAAGATTCGGTGTGGTTCCCTCTCCCTTCAGCCCTTTTCCGTCTTTCTCGTTGTTCTGTGCGTGCACCACACGGGAGTATCCCGGAAAGGAAAGAAAAAGGGAAAGAGATTGTTTGTGTGTTGTTCCGACGCTCTCCGCCTCTCTTTTCCCCGGCTCCCCTCCTCCCCCTACTGCCTGACTCACATGCAGGATCTCGGAGACCAGAAGAAGGCCTCGACAGACCCTAGAGCCTGTCTGATCCAGTCCACTCTCATGGCACTCTACCTGAACTGCTACGGCACAACCCTCGAGAGAGATGACAACGGATACTGGGTCATCAACGGTCGGTCCGTCGGTCGGTCAGTGCTTGCCTCTTTTTGTCGGCCTGTGTCTGTGTGTATCTATTTACTGGTAGAGAAAAGAATTAGCGGGAAAGGCAAAGCTCCCTGAGAGAAGTCTCCGTATCGTCTTCGTTGTCTACATCTATCCTGATTTCTTTTCTCCCTCTCTCTGTTGTATCACGCCATCTGTGCAGGGAACATGTCCGAGGCCGCCCTGGTCGTGGCTGCCCGCAAGGCCCAGATCACGGGCACGGAGCCCTTCAGCAAATACACCCGCGTGATCGAGGCAGAGATCCCCTTCTCCTCTGCCCGCAAGCTCGCAGCCACGGTGCACAGACTGCCAGAGGACGGCATGTTTGAGGGCATCCAGGCTCCTAAGGGATGCGCATACGTGGCTGTCGTGAAGGGTGCTCCCGATAAGCTGCTGCCCTACGTGACTCGAAACCTCGAGTGGGACAACGGGAAGCTGAAGGTCTCCAAGGATGCGATGACAGAGGAAGAGGTTGCAGGGGTCAGTCAATCTGTATGGTAGAGGAAGGAGGAGCTTCCAGACATCAACTCGAAGGAAGGAGTTCGATGCGTTTTGGCGTCGATTGTTTTTTTTTGTCGAAGTCTTTTCCTCCAGTTGCGAACGAAGTGGAAAAAAATAGAAAAATGATATCACCCACAGACATGCTGTGCTTTGCGAATGCCTTGCTGGCTACTTTCCTCCATGTATGTGCTTCTGTGTGTGTATAGCAGGTCCGTCTCCGTGATCTCACTTCAGCTCTTCACATTCGTTTCAGATCACTTCAGAAACCAGAACGCTTCACTATTCGGAAGTTATCACTTTCGTCCATCAACACATCAATTTCACGCCTCAAGTGTCTCTGTTTTGCATCAACATGATCAACATGTCACTTTTATTGAACAAAAACTTACCATGCACCCCTATGCCTTTTTCCTTCCAGGTCGAGGCCATCAACGCCTCCATGTCTGGGGACGCCCTCCGAGTGCTGCTCGCGTCCGTGAACTTCATCAATGAGAGGGAGATGCAGACCATGAGAAGCACCAAGAGCCTGGACGAAAAGGTGGACATCGCGCTGGGTGCAAAGAACTCAGGCAGTGACCCCCCTGCCCTCTTGGGTCTCTTCGGCCTGATGGATCCCCCCCGGTCCTCTGTGAAGCACGCAATCAGACTCTGCAGACAGGCAGGAGTCAGGGTTGTCATGATCACCGGAGATCAGGTCGGTGGCTGAGGGAACAGGATACTCGAGTTCGTGCGTATGTGCATATAGAGACACACTTTGCTGCAAAATTATACGCGAAAGGAGTGATTGCCTGCAGCACATCCATCCTATGCGGGTGCATCTTTCAGGGACTGGTGAGAAGTAGCGAAGTCAACAATCCGGTCATTCGATCCAGGGGGTCTATTCTTCAGAATTGCGATAGATAAACGGCACGGAAACAATAACTTGTGTCAACATGTCACCCTTGTTTTCCCTCCCTCCTTTCTGCAGACTTCCACAGCCTGTGCCATCGCAAGAGAGCTCGGCATTCTTCGTTACTCTGAGGATCCCGCCAAGCGCGCCTCCATCTGCGCGGCCCTCCAGGATGAATCTGGAGTCGACAAGACTGAGAGAGAGGTGGACGAGCTCACCAAGAGAGTCAACGTCTGGTCGAGAGCCAGGCCGACAGATAAGGTCCTGATCGTCGAATCTTTGCAGAGACAGGGACACGTACCTGCGATGACAGGAGATGGCGTCAACGACGCGGGCGCATTGAAGACGGCAGATATCGGAGTCGCAATGGGAATCACGGGAACTGACGTCACCAAGGCCGCAGCCGACATCGTCCTCCTCGACGATAACTTTGCGACGATTGTGGCGGCTGTCGAAGAGGGCCGTCGTATTTTCAACAACATTCAGAAATTGGTCCTCTACTTGATGTGCGTGAACCTTTTCGAGGTCATCGTCATCATGATTGCCATGATTTGTGGACTTGCTGGTGGGTCGATTGAACTGTACTGAGACCTGTGTGTGCATGAAGAGAACCATCAGAGAGAGGCGCGGGTGTTATCTCGTGTGTTCGTGTGTGTGTGTGTGTGTGTGTGAGTGTGTGTGTGTGTATGTGTGTGTGTGTGTATGTGTGTGTGTGTGTGTAAGCGTGTGTGTGTGTGTGTGTGTGTGTGTGTGTGTGTGTGTCCCTCTGAGTTCTGCAGATGCCGACACTTGATATACACTTGCGTGCGTGAAAACGTACGTGAAATTCTCGGAAGTGCTTTCTTTTGGCTGCCCGGAGTTTGTACCTGCCTAGGGAACCTGTGAACACTTTTTTTGTCTGTTCATGTGCAGCTGTGGGAAACAAATCATTGCCTTTCTTCCTCAAACAAGTCCACTCGTCTTTATACTCTATTGGCTTCTCTTTTCTTCTGTTGGTTGCAGTCCCTCTCGAGGAGGCCCAGCTCTTCTATGCCAACGTCGTGTCTCACGATTTCTACCCCTGGTGCATGGTCACTGAGCCTGCCGAGCCAACGAACATGCAACAGCCCCCCAGAGACAGAAAGAAGCCCCTGGTCAGTCCTTTGTCTTCTTCCTTATTTTGTATGCGGTCCAGCTCGGCATGAGACAATCCAGACAAGGGTGCCGAAGTCATGCGCGAGGACCTTCACTCTGTGTGTCATGTTTGCGCTTCTCTGAGTGTGCGCTGTTGAGCCTATTGGGATTGGGGAGGGCTTTAGAAAACCTACCACATGCACGCAAAGAGGAGAAAAGACATTATTGTGTGTGTGTGTGTGTGTGTGTGTGCAGATTGGAAAGTTCCAGTGGATTTACATCTTCGGGCTCTCCTTCATCACCTACTCTGCCTGCATGCTCGCCTCACAGGTTAGCATAGAAAGTCCTACCTTATCAGTGCCATACTAACTGAGAGAGATGAAGAGGGATCATCTTGGGTTTGCCACCACCGATTCAAGAATCATCTGCTGAACTTGCTGTGTAGGTTGCGAAAGGAACTCCTCTGATTCGGTCTGTCTGCATGCAGAATTAGAACCACTGCAAGACTTCTGCGCTTTGTCCTTTTCTTTTCCCTGCCCTCTCTTCGTTCTCTGTGGACGGCCGTGCGTCTGAGTGCGTGTGAGTAATTATGTGGATAAGTGTGTCTTTGCCCCTCCATTTGCTCAGCTGATTGGATCTCGCACGTTCACCGGGACAATCTACCGTGACAAGATGACGGGGACAGAGGACATCGACGTCTGGATGGAGGACGACCACGCGAACTACGTCTGCTTCAAAGCGGGTCGGGAGGACGAGAGCGGGAAGTTCTTTGAGGACAGGAGCCCCCTGTTCTGTGAAGTCTTCGTCAGATCTGTGTTCTGGTCAACAACCCCGACGGTGAGTCATGAAGCAAAGCTATTTTGCAAAATAAACATATTTTCTTTTCCTCAAACTGACAAATCGATGGTCCGAAGGCGGCTGACAGATCTTTCATCGCCCAGACAAAAAGCAGGCGACATGAAAAGCACTTACTCCATCAGCTCCGTAAGCAGTTTGTGACTTTGACAGATCGATCGGAAAGCAGGCCTGCCGTCCCACCACCCCAATGCAGGAAGGAAAATGAAGAGAAAATGGGAGAAGAAGAGGGTCGTTTGGTGTCCGAATAAAGAGAAATACGAACATGAGGTGCTGCGCTGGCAATTTTCTGTTCATTCGTTGTTTTTTTTACGGATTCCCGCATTTATTGGTCCTGACTGCAGCTGTACCAGCAATACGGTCGCCCCACACCTGTGACGCTTGTGGCGACTCATCTCTCAGTGCGAACGACGACCAACTCCTTGACACGGCTCTTTGTCAACGAGCCTGGATTTGTGAAGGCAAAAGTCGCGCGAGGCCTTTCGGGTCAGTCAACAAAAGTTTTGATAGGTAATCGGCCGAGAAGCCTCTTGGGGATAATTTTTGTCTGTTTCTCTCTCTCTCTCTCTCTCTCTCTCTCTGTGTGTGTGTGTGTGTGTGTGTGCTCTTTCAGACTTCAACAAATGCACAGAAGGGCTGGCATTTCATAGTATATCCTGTAAACAAGACCATTCCTGTCCACATCCCTCTGCTCTCCTCTCCTCTCCTCCCCTTTCCTCTTCCTTTCTCAGAAGGAGTTGTCGAGTTCACTGATGAGAGCTCCGCAACAATGGCGAGGGCCAAGTTCAACGGCCACGAGTTGGACAGGAGAAAGCTGAAACTCAAATTGAGCAACAGAGTCAGTCCAGAAAAAAAGAAGTAAAAACTTTCGGAACTTCTCCTTCCTTTCATGAAGTCTGTCAGTCAGACCAGACAGCCAAATTGAAGAAGGCAATTTCGCACCCTGGCTTTCATTGGATTGAGAGGGAATTCAATATCGCAGTCACAGGGACAGACATTTTTGACCGATCCAACCTTGCGTCTTGTCTGTGTCTTTTAATGCTCTTGCAGGAACCCCCCTTGGATCTGATTGACTACATGACAGGTCAGTCAGTCGATCATCATTTCTTGCTAGTCATCCAGCCTGCTGCTTGGGCATGTCGGGTGGCCTCTTCCTCTCTCTCACCTGCCCTCCTGCCCTCCTGCCCTCCTGCCCTCCTGCCCTCCTGCCCTCCTGCCCTCCTGCCCTCCTGCCCTCCTGCCCTCCTGCCTGCCTGCCTGCCTGGCTCCCCGCAGATCGGCCTACCTGCTAACGTTCTGTCTTCATCACTCTTTTGTCTTGTGGTTGATTGAAGGCCCCGATACTGCTGTTGATCTCGTTGAACTTGAACCTCCTTAGGCATGCCTGACTCACAAATCCCAATTTGTTTGTTTGGATATTTGTTTGCCTTAATTTTTGCAGGCGACTGGGGAAACTACTTCGAGAAGGAGAGCGGGCCCTGGATCTACCTCGACCAAGACTTCAACAGCGACTCGTGGAGTTACCCTCTTTTGCAGAAGTGCGGACAGAGTTCAGAGGAAAACAACCATCTCTGCTGGACTGCTTGCGGAAAGCCAGGACAGGAGACAAAAGCCTGCTTTGAGGACAAGGAGTACATGAAGGAACTCCAATTGACCATCCAAGAGGCACAGCTTGACCCCAGTCTGAAAGACAAGACGAAGTTCGCAGAAGACATCTTCAAAGAAATGGTGGCCAAGAAGATGGCGATTCCTGCAGGAGAACCCGGATCGGTCAGTCTTCGATTTTATCCGGTGTCTTTTTTCTTCTTCCCGTCACTGTCACCTCTGTCTATGTCTGTACGCGTGTGTGTGTGTGTGTGTGTGTGTATGTGTGTGTGTGTGTTTGAGAGAGAGAGAGAGAGAGAGAGTTTCTGTGTTGCTTTTCCACAGGTTTGTGAGGGAGCACCGTGAAAATGTTTTTTGCGAAGATTCTTCCTACATTTCGAGCGAAACCTATACAAATGCTCCGCATGCCGGTGGATCCTCAGCAACCGAACGCTCAATTCTTGGAGACAATTCTGTATGCACTTTCTTCGCTGCAAAGGCACCCCTAATTGCATCAGCACGCACGAGAACGAGCATCGTTGCTATTCTCCACTTTCAAAACGTTCTCTTTCTCTTTGGTGTTTGTCTGCAGCTCGCACCTGCAGGTCTGTGGAAGATGACGTCTGCCGAGAAGAGCGCGGAGGAGGACGACGATGACGAGGGCGGTCACGATGCAGACCAGCCAGTGCTTTTCTCTCAGTGGACTGCTGCAGCATACGGGGCAAGAAAGATGCGCTCGATGGTTTTGTTGACTATGGTGACGATGGAGATCTTCCTTTTGTTTGGGATCTCAAAATACAAGTACTCATGGGACGCAGTCATGGAGAACAGAGTCAGTCAGTGAGTGAGTGAGTGAGTAAGTTTGTCTGATGGTGTCGTGTCCTCGCTGTTGATATCCACAAGATAAAGCTCCGTGATTAACGATTCAGGTGACTGCTGCGTCAGGCATCTTCTCTGCCTTTTTTCCTCTTTCCTTCCTTCCTTCCTTCCTTCCTTCCTTGATTCCCTACTTTCTCCCTTTCGCCGTGATGCTCCCTCCTTCGAAAAAATGCGACATCTTACGTTGACTTCGATACACATTTCTTGGTCCCATTTCACGCGTGAAGATGAAAACAAATGAACGCAGCTCTTCCCCATGGCTTGGGTCCCGATGGTGGGCCTTCTGCTCATCTTCGTTTACCTTCCACCGACTGCCAAGATTCTGGGAGCCCCGAATCCTCTGGGGTTTGCCCCTCTGGACTTGTGGAATTTTTTCATCGCCGTTGGTCTCGCCATAGTCTTCGCAGCCTCTTTGGAATTCTTCAAGGTCGGCGTTCCACACACAACTCTTCCCATTCAATCTCTCGGAGGGTCACGTTGGCTGGTGGAGATCGTCAGCAGCGCTTGTGAAAATATGGAATCAAGAACCGAATGATGCGTCCAGCCAGACCTTCAGAACAGTTGAGCAACTTACCAGCCACGCAAAAGCAATTTATTCATACTGACAGTGATGGGAAAAAGGCGTAAAGCGACTGTTCAGATCAATTTCGAGTTCTGAGAGGTTGCGTTCTCTGCTTCCTTTTCCAAAAGAGCGGGCGCCTGTTCTATCGGTTCTGTTCACACTGTATTGCCGTTTTTCGTGTTTGCATCAGCATTAACTTTTTATTTAGTCATCTGGTCGGTGTTCATGCAGGGCCTCTTCCGAAAAGAGCACGAGAGGGCGATGGACGACAAGGTCGTCCTTGCGCGTCTGGCAGCCCGCGGAGAGGTTGCGCCCTTCTGCAGGACGACAGACATCGGCAACATGGCGGAGGCCAGAGACAGACTTGATGACCTGGACGCGCAGGACGAGGCAGAGGCGATAAGGGCGGCGAAGTGAATGAATCAGTGAAAGGGGGGGTATGGAAGAAGGGTAGACACAACAGAGAGACGAAACAAGGAGGGATGTCAAGACGGGAGGGACACAAAGAGAAGAGGAGGAGAAGAGCAGGACGAACAGGGCAGAGGACAGACAGCGTACCTCGAGAACGCTGCTGAAGACGCGGATGTCTTCTATTCATTTCTCCCTTCATTCATTCTCTCATTAATTCATTTATTCATTCATCTGTTTGCTCGCTTGTCTGACTGTTTGTGTGTCCAATGGTATTGTTCCTCCCATTCGAGTTCAATGAACCTAGAAGGACCCTACTTCAATCACACGAAACGGCCTCACTGGGAAACAACAAGTCAATTCATATGCGAGAAAGGTTCTGCATCAGTTGAAAGAGAGAGACTGCGCTTAAGGAGAACTGAAGAGGAAAGCAACACCGACGGATGGAGCAGAGTGGGACGCACCGCAAGCTTCGAATAAATACGCCCACAGGAAGGAAAGAGGGGTGAGGTACTTGAGGCATGCGCGTAAAAAGACAGACAGAGACAGACAGACAGACAGACAGACAGATAGACAGATAGACAGATAGACAGATAGACAGATAGACA
>JAHBMJ010002020.1:0-15000 GCA_018398765.1 Chromera velia | reverse complement strand
GGCTTGAAAGATCGATCTTTTACATTGTTTTGTCAAACTTTTGAATGTAAAGGTAGCTATAGACGTCAAAAAACAAGTCTTAAACAGATTGAATTCAGTCTTTCTCCTCCTATTTGATATTCAAAACTGAATAATCGTATATCAGGCTATTATCAGCGGGTTACGTTACTGTTTTTCAGTAATTTACCATTTTAAACCTTCAGTTACTAAAAACCCGTAACTCGGCGGCCTGACGGCCGCCTCATTACTATTCTTTAGCGGTCACTCTTATGTGGACAGTGTAAGTGTCTTCGAGTTACAACTTGAATCGTGGCGAGCCAAATTAGATTATAGATCACAATAGAGCTAGTATTATTGTCTGTAGTACTGTACTAAAAGATACATATTATATACTAGCTACAAATCCTATATATCCGATCATGTTAGGCTCAATGTTAGGTTGGTGCCTTAAAGAGGTATTGCATGGAGCCTCTCACCACAGTGTTCCGTTGCACTTTAGACTCTTAGAAATATACAGAGGAAATCGCTAATGGTCTTAGTTTAAAAGTAAAGAAATTATTAAATTAGTTTAGTAAATATAGATGAATTAAATTATTGATCAGCTAGTAAAAATAAAGACAGTACTTAGTCTAAAAGAAAGATAAAAAAAATAATTTAAAAAAAAAAAAATAGATTTATTTAGAAAGATTTAGTGAATAATTGTTTTTAGAAATAAAGAAGAAGTGAGATAAGAAAAAGAAATGAATTAAATACATTGATTATAATCATAAAGAAATAAATAAATATAGAATTGCAGGAATGGGATCCAAACGAGTTCAAGCTCAATTGGAGCACACCTAGGAAAATGCTAGATACAGTAAGTGTTGCAGGTAAAATCACAACTTGAGACCACTTGGAAAGATGATCAAGGCCGCTGGATCAGGCGTTAGACATATCCGGAAAATTGGACGCGTCTGGAAAATCGGACGCATCTGGAAAATCGGACGTGTCCGGAAAATCGGACGCGTCCGGAAAATCAGACGGGTCCAGAAAATCGGACGGACATATTTAACAGAAAAATCCGAAAAATCAGATTGAAACGAAAAAACAAAATTGAAGTGCAATTTAGAAATAAAGATTTCAAGCTCGTCGAAGGAGGTGGCTCTGAACTTCAAAGGATTCTCTCTGAACTTTAGATTCGATTCTCACTCTGAACTGAACTTCTGACTTGGAAGAATCTGAACCCGGTCTAAAATCGAACTCAGTCTTGAACCTTCTTGCACAAACAACTTCAATCAATTGGCTCTCTGTGAGTGTTCATTCTAGGCTCTTTGGTGCCCCATTCTCTTCTAGTTTTACCTGGCTGCCTGGCTCAGACACGAAGTCCGACTAGCGCAGTTCAGAGGAGATTTTTTTTTTTTCTTTCTTTTTTATTTTTCTACTCCAAACAATACTAAACAACAGTTGTGCTGCTTGTGCAACACATTAACAACACCTGTGCAACACTTGAACTTGAACAACAGAAGGAGGGCCTCATCTTGAGTGGAAGAAAGGAAAAAGAAGAGATCCAATAAGAAGAGAAGGGTTTCGCTACTTGGCCCAAATGCGGAAAGGGGAAAAGAAAGGTGAACCAATTGGAAGCTCAGTATGAAGGCCTAAGAACTTGCATGGACGGTTGTGATTTCTTTCTTTTAGCAGATCTTTGTTTATCATTGAGTCGCCAATCACTGAGTGCGCAATCGAAAAAGCAGGGAGTCCGACCTAACCAGAAGAGAGGGGAATATCAAAGCCCATCGCTCCTTTAAAAGAAAGGAACAAAGAAAAATCGACCCGCTCAGATGGATGGAAGACAGACAGACAAACAAAAGAAACTAAGTCTTTTAATCTCGTTTCTCTTACTTTCCTGATGTTCATCTATTCTCTTTTTTATCCCATTAAAATTTTGTCAAGTCAGCAAAAAAGCAACTATGAAGGGGTTTTTGATCTTAATCTTGTCATGTGAGTGATAATGAATCGACGATCGTGCCTTTTCTGGTGAATAAAAAAACGTAAAGTGTAAAGAACGTCACATGCAAAGGCTGAAGCCGCGTGTGTACAACAAAAAGGTTGATTGAAAACGGTCTAGAAGAAATTTCAGGTGGGCCACGGGGTGTGGTCTGAGCCTCAGTGATGGGGCACAGCCCCCTGCCGTTTGTGGGGGCGACCTCTACAAGACAAAACGGCGACAGTGCTCAAGGGCACCACTAAATCACTTATCACTGTTTGACTGAAAAAGAAAAAAAAAATTAAAGTAATTAAAGAGTTTTAGGGGATCTTTTTTTTTTTTCTTTAGCCGACGCTTAGATCTAGGGAAACCTAGAGGGAAACAATCAATCAAATAATGAATTAAAGACGATAAATAAATTTAAATCTAGACATAGACTACTAAGTTTTATTTTTAATTTGTATAGTGAGTTAATTAGTTCAGTTCTTTGCATTGAATAGGTTTTAATTACAGTAGAATATCGGAACATATCAATCAATCAATCAATCAATCAATCAATATGTGAACTAACTAGAGATAGTAAAGGACTAGACTAACTATAATAGGTCTATGATTAATATAATTCATTATCTATAGACTATTATTACTAGTAATAGGCAACGCATCACTACAGCACTAGCTACAGCATGTGTTGAAGCAAACCTTTAATGCGGATGATCCAGCGGACCAGGAAGCGCAGAAACAATCAATCTAGAGCAGGTCGGCTCAGGTGGACAAGCTAGCAAAAAAGAGAGAAAAGAAAGGAGAAGAATCAAGGAGAATCCAAAGAAGATGACAGACTTGCAGACCTTTCCCTCTTTCTTTTGCTTGCATGTGTATCTCCACACCTGAATGCCGATCGTGCCTTTCGATGCAACATACCTGCATGCCCCCCTTCCTTCCTATGATCTTTCAGACTCACCGATCCCGCTCTGCCTCACTTTGCTTAACCACTTCATCCCTTCTGGCGGAGAGGTCCGCTCTCCTGTTTTTCCGTTCCTCTCTACTTGCCCTAGCTGCTGCCCTGTGTTTGTTTGGTGCGTGTCGAGTCCTCACTCACACACAATCCCCCCCTTCCTCCCTTCCCCTGAGACAACTGAATTGCAAGACCGATAGTTCTTTCTGCAATCCAAACAAACAAAAGGTAGGTAGCCAGAGAGAGCTACAAAGAGGGATGAGAAAAAGAACCCACAGACAAACAAATCAGATGACAAGATCACGACTGCATGCCCTTCAAGATGGCCTTTGCCTGCTCCAAGGCGGCCATCTCCTGGTCCATAGCGCCCTGTCGGACATCGAAGTTCTTGATGGTGAAGTCGCACGAGGCGTGCACGTCGGCCGCATATTTGGCGAGGCCAGCCAGGGTGTCAGCGTTGGAGGAGAGGTCCTCCTTGGCCGCGGTCAGGTCTTGCTCGGCCTGGCTCTTCTCTGCGGACTTGTCCGTCACGTCGGAGCTCTTGGCAGTGATCTCTCCGTTGAGATCCTTCACCATCTCCTCGTAGGCAACCTGCAAAGAGAGGGAGAGGGAGAGACAGCAGAGGGAGGGTGTGAGCAGGGAGAGATGCGAAAATGAAGAGGAGAGAAACATTTTGTTTCCATGATCTACCATTTTGCTCCGTTCCGGAGGGAGCTGGAAGATTCACATCGGTATCCATCCCGTTCTGTACAGACGTGCGTGCGTCATGAAGGGTGGGAGGGGGATCGAAGAGCAAAAAAGAGACCCCCACCTGATGGATGGGAAGACGGAGTGGATGTTGCGGAGGACTCTGACTGACTTGTTTGATGGATGGAAGGAAGGAAGGAAAGAGAGGAAGAGTGAGAGAGAGCAACTCTGTCCAAAAGTTCAAACCGCAAAGCCCGAGCACAGACACAGAAGGCAAATTCCAACACAGCTGCCGCTAGTCAGCCGACCCCCCGAACTGCGCCGCCTGTGTCTCCACCCACCCACACAGCTATCCCTCGTGCCACAACCACCCACCCCCACCCAACCCACAATGAAGACACCAATCAACCCCAGGCTGACCTGAGCTGCCTGCTCGTCCTTGATGGCCTGCTTCTCGAGTGTCTCGCTCTCTGTGATGATCCCATCGATCATCGCGATCACCCCGTGTCCGCTCTCGTTGTTGTGGTAGGTCTCGAACCCGGGGGGGGCAGGGGGGAGTCCCGAGGACTCATATGCGCCCTCGTAGGTCGCCACGGGGACTGCGGTACCGGACTGCAGGAGGGCCTCAGCCTCAGGCTGGTAGTAGGCATTCAGGACCTCAATGGCCTGCACGAGCAGCTTCTGGGTCGCCTGGGCGTCTCTGACAGTCACCTGCAGGGAAGGGAAAGGGAGAGGGGGGGGAAGAAGAGAAGGAGAGGCTTAGAGGAAAGAAAGCGTGAACATTACTGCTGATTGTGTGGGTGTGCGTGTGAGCATTCGCCTTTTGGTGCCGAAGTCTGAAGGAACACTGTGAAGAAGGGAAAGGAAAGAAAAAGACGACAGAAGAACCGGAAGCACAGAGCGCATGTACGAAGCTCATTCAGAAGAAAAGAGGGGGGGGGAATGTACGGACAGGTTGTTTCAGTCTCTCTCGCACCGAATTCTTCTTCTCCTTCTGTATCCAGAACAAACGTAATGATCATCCAACTCAAGTAGGCACTCTCCCTGCTCCCCTCCAAAACAGCCTCTGTCTCCTTGCAGAGCCTCACACACTCACGCAGTGGTTAGACAAGAAGGTTGCCTGCCTGACTGCTGACTGACCTTGAACTCGTCGTTCTCTGCCTCTCTGTCCTCGGACAGTTTCTGGATGTTCACCTGGGCCTTCTCGATCTCTCCCTTCAGAATGGAGATCTCTCCCTCGAGAGTCGAGATGGTCTCCTTGAGGGTGGACACCTTCGCCTGGAGATCCTTCTCCTCCTGCTTGGCCTCCATCGTCTCCTTCTCGTTGTCGTGGATCATCTGGATGCACCAGTCGCGGTGCTTGATCTCGTCGGCCTTCTCCTGCTTCATTCAAGCCAGGAAACGGGAGAGGAGAGAAGCAAAAGCGGCGTGAGTCTAGTGATCTCTCTCTCTCTCTCTCTCTCTCTCTCGCACACACACACTTTTTTCTTGAGGCGAAAATAAAGAATGGTAGCTCTGGCGAATACCTTTGCTGCAGCTGTAGTTGCAGCTGGATGAGAAAAAAGGGTTGCCAAAGAAAACCCTAAAAGGTGAAAGAAAGTAAAACAGAAAAAGAGAAGACTCTCCTCGAATCCAGCGATCTGTCTCTCCCTCCCTCTCTCTCACAGACAATTAATTCTTCTTTCATTCATTCTTCATACATCGTTCCTTCCATCCAAACAAACACCTACACCCACGCAACCCACAGAAAGACCTTCTGGAGTCCGTCGATCATCTTGTCGATCTTTTTTTTCATATAGCATTCTTTGTTTATTTTCTTTTCATTTTTACATATTATGCATGCAAGCACAGACAGACCTTCTGGAGTCCGTCGATCATCTTGTCGATCTTCTCGATCAGCTTGGGGAAGGGCTTCAGGCCTCCCTTGATCTGTGTGGACAGTTGGAGGAGCTGTGCGAAGTGGGGCCCGTTGGCCTTTTTGGCGGCCTTGGCGAGGATTGCGCTGGTGTGGTCCCTCTGATAGTTCACCACCTTCCTCCTGGTAGAGGTCTGGAGGAGGGAGGGGGCGGGGTTGAAGGTGCGGGTGAAAAGGTCGTGGGCGTCGTCGGTGGCGAGAACTGCAGGAAGAGCAGAAGAGGGAGCAAGAGAAAAACACACACTTACACACCTACACAGAAAGAGAGAGAAGAAAGGAAGACGAACGACATGACCCTTTGAATTCTCCTCCCCATCCATTCACCCACAAGCTTCCCCGTCTCTCCACTCAACTTAGTCCCTGCCAAATGTCTGACAGCACGAAGAAAGGAGACAGACCCAGGTTTTTCTCTGTCTCTCCCGCCTATATTGAGAGGCCCAGAGGTCCTCTCCCCTCCTGCGTTGTGTCCTGTTTCCTTTATGACATCTTTGACTGTTCCCTGTTCTTTCTGCGTCTGACGCTATCGAGGTTTGGCTTCACAGATTCTTTTTTGCAGCGCGCAAGGAGATCTCGCTTCTTGTCTGTCCTCTCTTGGCTTCTTCGCTCTCTCAATTTTGTCAAGGAGAAAAAATATCAAAAACAGCCCAAGACCGCAAGACAGACGAGGAGATAATTAAGGGACTGGACAAAAAAAACAGACGAAAAAAGACAGACAGACAGACCCGAGATGGCCTTTGTGACGGCTGCGATCTCTGTGGCTCTCTTCTTCTGTCTCTCCTCCCATTCGCCGTCGGTTTCAGAGCACTTCAGCTGCATGCACATTCATTCGTACAAGGAACAAGGACACACAAGGACACGAAAGAAAATCAGAAAGGACGCAGGGACATTCAATCAGACGAACGAAAAATCAGGCTACCCACACACGCACACGCGCGCTTCTCGTAGTTCGCTCAGTCAGCCAAACAATCAATGGCACAAAAAGACACAGAGAGAGACAGAGCGATCAACCACGGGAATTCTGTGCAGTTTGTGCGCGCATCATTTCCCTTTTCACTGAGCTCGCTCTTTCCGCTTTTCCTTTCTCCAACTCACTTTGTGTTGACTGCCAAGAAAAACCACCCACCACCCATCTAAATTCCCCACACCCACCCCCCCTTTTCTGAATTTCTGTCCGTTTTCCTATGCGTTGAACGTCTTCTCCAAAACAAAGAAACACGGAAACACCCACACACACAGACACTAAGAGACTAACCACAAGGTCCTGAAGAAGCTTCTGGTCGGCAGCCAGAGCCGCCCTGGTGTCTGCGATGTCCTCCTTGGAGTTTGCGAGGTTCTCTCTGGTCTCTCCCAACTGAGCCTCCTTCTCAGTCTTGGCGGCGGTATCGGCAGCAATCTCCTCGTTCTTTGCCTTCTGCAGACAGTCAGCCCCCCTCACACACACACACACACACACACAGAGAGAGAGAGAGAGAAAGAGAGGCAGGAATGAAGAGAGAAAGTCACTCAGAAAGCACGACGGTGCCAGCAAGGCAATCAGGCAGGGGGTGACAGCGGAGGCCGAACTGCTCGCTGACCGGAAAGAACGCCTATCCAACTTATCGATCCGTCTACCCACTTCCCCACTCACTCGCAGCACTCCCCCCTCACGCAAACTTCAAAAGAGCGACAGGAAAGGACGAAAAGAGGACACAACCATTGAAAGAAACACGGGAAGAGAGAGCGGGCGAGAGAGACACAGCACTAAAGAAAAAGCACGCCCCCCCACCTTAAGAGCCTCATACTCTTCCTTCTTCTTTGCCTCCTCCTCCTGTGCCTCTGCCAAGTCCTTCTCGAAGTTCTCCTTCATGTTGTTCAGAATTCCGAAAATGACCCCGGACTGAGGAGCATAGGCGCCCCTGAAGGTGGCAGAGCTGCCGAGATATCCGGGTCCCGTCTCCCCCGACTTGGCGGTGGCGAGAAAGGATCTGACGGCGTCCTGCTGATCCTCAGGGAGCTTCTGAGAACCCCCGAGGCGGTACATCACGTGGTTCACCACCGTGGCAATGTCCAGCAGGGCAGCTTTGGAGGGGGTGTGGTGCTTGGAGAGGACCGTGATCGCACCCTTCAATGCAGTGGTGGCTTCGGTGATCTCGGCCTCCAGCTTTCTGAACTCCTCCAGCTCCGTCTCCCTGATGGCCGCAGCCTCCTGGAGAGACTGGTTGTTCGCTGCGATTTCGGCCTCCAGGGTCTGCATGCAGTCAGAGGGGGAAGGAGAGATCGGTCAGTCAGGAAAAAAAGCGGGGAAGGCGGGAGGGGGGCTCTAATGAGTACACGACCAATGACTATATGCAGGCAATAAATAATCTTCACGACTTCCCAGGTTGCTGTTGGAGAGACAGAGGGGAAAATCAGAAAATGGATTGCGTTTTCTCTCGAGACCTTCCCTTCCCTTCCTTGCATTACTGTCAACGCGGCGATAACGGGTAGGCGAGAGGCACAAAGACAAAAAGTAGCAAGAGGGTGGGCTCATCAAAAAGTAAAGAGACGGCAGTGCAAAAAAAAGGTGGGTGAGGACGGAACGGTCAGGGGCGTGCTCGCACGCCTGTCTGACCAGGAAGCTCAGTAAGGATGCAGTGACTCAAAGGGATGGGTGAAGGCAAGAGGAGTGAATAGAGGTGGCAAGGAAAAACGAAAACAAGGGGACAGAGAGCGCCTGAAAGAACATCACTGAAGCTTGACAAAGAGAGCAGGCACGCCACAGAAGGAAAGCCAGGCACACCAGAGAGGCTCAAGAGAGAAAGACGCATACAGCGCTTAAGCATCAGCAGGAAAGAAATAAAGAGAAGAGAGGGGTGGAGCGTTGAAAGGAAAGGCCGGGAACAGAAAAGGGGCGAGAGACGAGCTGAGAGAAAGAGGAGACGAGACGATTTCCTTCCCAAGAGGAACTCAAGCTGTAAATGCCACAGAAGGCAGGGAACCAAGAAGAAAAGGGTGGAAGGATGTGGCGGCTTGGTCTGTTCTTGTAAGATCTGAAGCGGCTGTAAGGGAGTGGGAGTAGAGAGACAAAGGCCAGAGCACCCGAAAGGAGGACCTTCTCTTTCATGTTTCCCGCCCAACAGAAAGAAAGACGAGAGGATACACTCAAACCCCGCCCCCCTCTCCCCTTGCAACTGCCAAGGACTTTCACCAGACAATACCAGAGATTTTCGCCAGAGTTGAGCGACTATCGACAAGGACATACCGAGAGAGACGGACGAGAAAAAGAAAGATACACTTGGGACGAAAGAGACGGAAACTGAAAATTCGACAACAAGTCTTTTCCCTCTCTCCTCACCTTGATCTCAGCCTCCAGCCTCTCAATGGTTGCAGCAGCCTGGTCAATGAACGCCATGATGTCCTTCACTCTGGCCTCTGCTGTGGCGATTCCTTCCTCCTTGTCCTTTTTGTTCTTTTTGCAGTAGCAGTCGAATTTTTTGTAAATTCCCTCATCTTCTTCCTGCTCCTGTGCAAGTGCCGTCTTCATGTCTTTCAAGAGCTTGATGACCTTCGAGACGGGTCTGTTGACCTTGGGCTCCTCTGGCTCTTCGCCGAGGACGAAGGCCGCACAGAGGGCGAACAGGGGAACGAGGAACTTCATGGTTAATTGTCTGCTCAAATAAATTACAAACCGTCGCACTGATCGAGGGAAGTGCTGATGGAGTCCAAGATCGTGACTGAAAAGAAACTCTTTTACTCAGTTCTTCTCACGTCTCTTGGCTACAATCCCACCCTCTCTATCTTTACTGCTATGTACTTATGTACTCACTCCACCATTCCTGATTCTCCTTTGAGAAACCAAGACGGGGAAAGAACTCCTTCTCGCCTGGGCTTCCGACTGCTTTCTTCCGAAAATCTGCAGCAAAAAAAAACCCGCGTACATATGGTCGCCCTGACAGGACCCGAGACGCGGCCGCGGTCCCCTTGTAGTGGGCCGCAGGGCCGAAGAACGCGGCCCGGCGCGGGGTCTGAGGCATCGCATGCCGTGCGTGACGGATCACAAGTGTGATCGGCTTTTTCTGACAGAAGTTCGGGCAAAAAGATCAGACAAAACAGGCAGCCAGCGATCGATGGCATGACGGCCGGTGCCTCTCCAGCTTCTCATCTGAAGCAAATGTCCACGTCAGCGATTTGAGGTGCCCTGGTCCTCTTGAAAGCCTTGTGTGACTGTCTTTGTCACAGGTGTATGTGAACGACTTGATTTAGATCGGTCAATCAGTCTCCACGACAGTTTTTTTTTTTTTTCGTCATCGGTTGGCCCCTCTCTCAAATGGAGAACCGTGATGAAGTCTTCTCGCGTGCAGTCGCGAGTGTCTTTTCGAATTGGTGAGCTGATCGGCTAGACCCTCCTTCATTCAGTCTCCAGAGAGCAATCTTGCCTGACCTCCTTCGTGTCCCTCTTTCCATTCGTCAGGACTCTTCTAAACCTCGCTGTAGATGGCGGTTGGGGAGGAAGGCAGTCTCGGAAGAAGTGCATCGACCTGTTCGAAGAAGTGATCGACAAATTCAGAAGGGGTGAGTGGGAAGAGTCACGATGGGCCTTCCGACCTTCCGTCTCTCTTTGAAAGGATAAACCCTCTCTCTCTTGAGACTGTAGTGCTTGTCTCTTGGTCTCAATCTGTAAGGGATTTATTTGTTGTTCCTCATTTTTATTCATTTACTCTTTTCTTCTGTTCCGGTTTGTCTTCCGAGACACGTGCACCTGCTTAGCGACTCTCCAGGTTCGTTCGTGCGTAGCTTTTGTACCTAACTGCCTGCTGCCGCCTTCGTAAGCGGATGAAGAAAGGGGGAATGGGAGGAAGCGAGCAAGAAAGGGATCAGAGGAGGGAAGAAAGGAAGGAAGGAAGGAGAGAACGAAGGAAAGCGGGAAGAAGAGAAACACGGCTGAGAATTGCATGCCTCCTGTAGCCCTTTCCTGCCCTTTCTTATGTTCGCCTGTTGCTCTTCTGTCTTTTCTTCACTTTCTCAGGAGAGAGGTTTGGTGCGGACGGCCTTGCTGACTTCCTCTTTCATCGAATTGCCAAACTTTTCTCGACCTCATGCGAAGATGGTAGCGTGGTCAGTCTGTCAGACAGGAAGGGTTTTTCTTTCTTTCCTTGCCGAGACAGACGCTGTCTGGAGGTTGTAAGGGTCTCGGATTCTTCGCCCCACTTCTTCTGTTAATTCTTTCTCTGTGGTCTCTCCTTCTAAATTTTCTCCCGAGTACCTCTGATCACCGTTTTCTTTCATATTGAGCAGAAATTGATGGATGGCCAAGTTGTCAGTCACTATTTGCATCCGTCCTGCTTCGAATGATGATTGCTTCAGCACGTACGGAAACCACAAAGAAAAGAAGGTGGGGCCTGATCTCGACATTCAGGTGCAGACAGACAGGGTAGCTGTGCAGCCGTGTGTAATGGAGAGAGCAGAGAAGGACTGCCGTTTCGAGCTTCTCTGTCTTCTCTCACTTGGGGTCCTCTCTCTCACTCCTCAGGTGAACCGGTGCATGCATTGTTTGGCTGGTTGATTGACTCTGTGTCGGTGAAAAAGAGAGGGAGACAGCGTCTGCATGTCTATCTGTCACTGGTGTGCTGCTGCAGGAAGAAGTTGCAGCGATCATTCTGAAACTCCACACGACCTGTGCAAAGGGAGACTTCTCGTACGCCCAAGAGGTCTGTCTCTCTCTCTCTCTCTCTCTCTCTCTCTCTCTCTCTGTCTGTCTGTCTGTCTGTTTGTCAAGTGGAGAAAAGACGATATTGTCTGTCTGTCTGTCTGTCTGTCTGTCTGTCTGGAAAAAAGAAAGTGCTACTGCTGCTGGCAGTTGGAGGCCGCTACTGCTGCTGCCTCGTAAACGAAACGAGAAGAAAAGAAACGAACACGTCCAGATGGAAAGAATGTGGAAGTGCAAAGGCGTAAGCCTGCACTGGGCAAGGAAGGGCCGCAGGGTACGCTGAAGGCCTGGAGCTCTGGTACCCTTCCACTGAGAGAGAGCGCCAAAAGAAGAAAGAAAAAACAGAATAGAATGAAGAAAGAGAAAAAGGAAACAAACAGACGACACAGTCTGTCTGAAGAAAAGAAGGCAGAAGCAGAAACATGTACTCTGCCTGTCTGTCTTTCTGTAGTAGGCCTGCTTTCTCTCTCTCTCACTCTCTCTCTCTCTCTCTCTCTCTCTCTGTGCGTGTGTGTGTGTGTGTGTGAGTGTGTGTGTGTGTGTGTGCTTGCGTGCTGCTGCCTGACGGCCTGACTGCCTCTGACTCTTTGCCTGCCTGCTTTCTTCTGGCATCTATTTGGTGCATGTCTCCCGTCCCCCATTCTTAACCGTCTGCCTCTTCATCTGTTTGCATGGTGAGATCACAGCTGATGCCCTGTCAACATTGAGTGCACGTGCTCTTCGTTTGTCTCTCCAGTATGGCAGTCTCTCTTCATGTAAAAATTATGTCTGAGCGAGGAGACAGAATGAACGGCAACTTCTTGCTGACTGTTTGATAGACCGACTGAAGTCTCTTTCTCTGCGTCCTGTTGTTTGTCTACCTCCTAGTACATTTCCTTCTGTTTTCCTTTTTGTCTGCTGTCCCCTATGTCTTCTCCTTTAGGTGATTGACCATAAAGCAACCTCCAAGGCGAAGTGTGTGGAGAGAAATGAGATCAGAGACGAGTTCGGTCAGTTGCGTGGAGGGGTGCCGAGAGAGACAGTAGAGACAACTGTAGTTATTCATTCAGTCTCTATTGATTCAGCTAGTGCCTCGAATCCACCCGTCAAAGTCACAAAACGAAACAGATGAGACGCGTAATACAAGTCTCCCTCCATACACGCGCTGGTCAACAGACCCATTGGACAGACTTGTCGTGAAGGAATCCAGTTGAGCTGAAGTTATGGAGACAGACACACCAGCGAAAGCACGCTTTCTTCTTTGTCTCTTTATATCCTTTCTTCCTCTCTTTCTTTCTTTCTTTCTGTGTTCGTTTTTCTTTTTTCTTTTTCTTTGCCTTCGTTTCTTTCTTCTTTACGTCCTTCCCTTCATTAATAACCTTCGTTTTTCATTGATTTCCTTCCTTCTTTCTTTTCTGTATCTCTCCTTGGCCTTCCTTTCCCGCTTCCTGACTGACCTTTCTCACATCTTTCTTTCTTTCTTTCTTTCTTTTTTTGTGTTTTTTTCGTTTTGTTTTGCTGTTCCCTCCGTGCTCCCTCCCTCCCACACCTGGTTTCGTTCCTCCCCTCCAGGACGAGAACTCGTTGCGTGGAGAGACAGAAAGAGGAAAAAACCCGGTCCTTCTTATCTGCTTCTCTCCTCTTCTCTCCTCTGCTCCCTCTTCTCTGTGCAAACTGCAGGCAACCCCATTGAAGATGACGACGATTGGGAGGACATGGAGGAGCCTGGAGTGGGAGAGGACGGCAACCAGGGAGGGAGTGGGAAGGAGGCAGCAGGGGACGTGGACATGGTGGGGGGGTCCTCTTCCTCCTCTTCCTCCTCTTCCTCCTCCTCGTCTGCCGCTGCTGTTGTTTCTTCTCAAGGGGAGGAGGCGATGAGCGACGAGCCCCCCCTCCTGGTCTCTGTCTCTGTGCCTCCTGATCAGGCTGGTGCTGATGGGGCGCCCTCTGCCGCTCAGACACCTCAGATTTCTCCCGAGGAAGAGGCGGATGGATGGATGCAAGTCGCTAAAGGGGGCCGCAGAGGGAAGAATAAAAAGTGATCCAAGTCGTGTGCATGGTAGTGTTGGCTTGGGGTCAGTCGGAGGTCTCAAACGCGGCCTTTAACTTCTAGCTGTCTACCATGCATTAAAAAACGTGAGTGAATCATAGTGAATGCATCATGCATGAACGGTCTCCAATGCATGGTACGACTTAGTCTTGGACTTCGTTTGATAAGTTTGTGACACTTTATGTAATCAAAAGTGTAGTTAAAAGTCATCAATGAACCCGAATGATCGACTCGGAACTAGAAACACGCTCCAAATGAACAAGTTGTTCTAGGCATATATCGACCACAGAGAAAAAAAAATAATTTAAGCCTGTTCTCGTTTTTTCTTTTACCAAACGATGTTAAGTGCCCTACAAAAAGTTATAGAAATGTCATAAAAATCAATGGAAATCTAATAGAAATGTCATAGAAATCTTAATATAGAACTCTGCAGGTAGCTGGGATTTTACAGGATTTTAGCCCAGGATTTTAGCGGATTTTACGGGATTTTAGCCAGGATTTTAGCGGATTGTACGGGATTTTGCCCAGGATTCTGCTGGATTATGTTTAAATAGGGCTAAAATCTTGGAAAATAATAGTCCGGCAGAATTTTGGGCAAAATCCCGTATAATCCGCTAAAATCCCAGCTAAAATCCCATAAAATCCGCTAAAATCCTCGGCTAAAATCCCGTAAAATCCTAGCTACCTGCAGGGAAATCCGGCCTGAATTTCTATAATTTATAGAAATCTTACCAGATTTCTATATATTTCCATAAATATATAGAAATGGATAGAAATCTTATAGAAATCCAATAGAAATCAAGGCCTCATTTCTATTGATTTCTATCGATTTCTATATATTTATAGAAATATAGAGAAATCCGGTGATATTTCTATAAATTATGGAAATTTACGCCTGATTTCTATATTGCTAGCTATCTTAAGATTTCTATGACATTTCTATTAGATTTCTATTGATTTCTATCGGATTTCTATCAGATTTCTAATGACATTTCTATAAGATTTCTATGATATTTCTATATTTTTTTATAGGGTGACAAACAACTGTTGTTCAAGTGTTGTATAACTGTTGTTTTTAAGTTTTGGTGTTGCACAAGTGACAGAGGGTATATGCAGAGCCTCTCCACCTTATTTTCTCAGATAAGTCTCGGGTACTCACTGCTACTACTCAGGTTTGGGAGAGAGAGACAAACGGAAGAAATAAAGATAGGCAGCATGGTCCTCAGGGAGGAGAAAACGCAGCAAATTACTTCTAGCAAACTGCGATTTGGATGTGATGATGGCAAACAGGTCAGTAAGAGCAGAAATATGTATGCAGAGATTGATGAGAAAGCTGGGAAGGGAAGGGACCATCCCACTTGCAGATTGTTTTCTTTTATTTAATCAGACAGTGCGTGCCGTATGGATGTACGGTTGTAAAATCCATCCGTGTTCAGATAGGGCGTATGCCGAGTCTAGGCGTGGTTTATATATAGTACATACACTCTTACATATATTCTGGACTTAGAGAATATAATGTATACACAATGTATATAAAGAACATATTTACAAAAATAGTATTCAGCTTCGAGTCTAGGTTTGTCACTAGTTTCTAGCCTATATACTAGACTAGTTTAGTAACAGTCTGACCAACTAGTAAACTGACTACATAAACCTGACTAGAAACTTAACCAAAGGTGTTTAATCATGGAATATATTTATTCACTAGTTACTCACTTCAAAAGTAATATAATCAGGAATATATTCAGGAATATATTCCTAAATTAATTAAGGGGGGGTCCGGGGG